>OZ018324.1:17113769-17420331 GCA_963969495.1 Ceratothoa steindachneri | reverse complement strand
CAAACTCAAAAGTAACCAAAAGGTTATTAAAATCATGTTTATCATGGCAACAATGCAAATGCTAAGCTTCTCTAAATTTACTAATTCCAAAAGGTTGGTAAAAAAAGTACTTGGTAAAAGCTGAGATGTCTGTATGGAGTAAATTCAAATATACAGCTTGCATTTACTTTCTTGACCAAATCAGCAATTTATCCTAATTTAAATAGTGTCTTGCATTGGGGAATTGAAGCACGGTTGGCTATTGAAAGCAAAAATTTTCAGGAGGACAAATTGTAACTACATTTTCCGATATTGCCGTGCGCTGAGTTTGAAACAAAGCCAGATATTTTTTCTCCGACAAAATTATATCAGATAAGATTGAGGTATTTTGCATCAGTGAGACGTGGAGGTGGCCTTTTACAAACCTGATTTTCACGGCCGCTACACCCACCAGATACACTTTTCTACACCATTGTAGAACTACCAGGAGAGGCGTTTAGGTTGGTATTATTGCTGATGACTTTCTCTGCTCCTCACTCACACCGACCGACCCCTTCCCCGAAACCATCGAAATAGTTTTTGTTACTTTTACCTTAAGCTCCTCGATCAAAGTGATAAACATCTACAGACCACTTGGTTACCCATTATATATCTTCTCTAAAGTATTGGATGATGTCTCAATGTCCACTTTTCAAACTGCTCAGCCATCGTGGTGGTACTCGGTCACTTCAATATCATCCAAAACACCACTTCACATCAACGACTCCTTGAAGTTTTCGAACTTTTCTCTCTCTCTCAATTCGTCATTTCTGCCACCCACACCCACGGCAACATTCTTGATCTCATTTTCTCCCAATACGCAGTTTACCAACTCTCTGTCACGACCGCTTCAAAGGTTATATCTGTTCACTTTATTATTCAATTCGGTTTAATTCTACCTTCTCAAACTAACCTCTCCAATCTTCCTGTCACACGATCACACCACCGAATACTCTCCTCCAATGAATTTGAGCTGATTTCTAGGTAGATCAGCTCACTTCTCCCGGATAGCCCCGTTTCCTCCTGCCTAGGCACTCACAACCCCATTTGTGCATCCTCTCGCAGATTCCACGACCCTCGGTTCTCCATCACGCTCCTTGAGGCCAAAAACACAGAAGAGCGTGTGAGAGGCACCTTCGTTCCGCCTGTATCCAAAGCATGGAGACGAAAAAAGCTTCTCTCACCCTTATTATCTTGTAACTCACACGTACACAGCCCTCATGTGATCCTCCCGTGGGGCCTATACCAATAAAACCTTTGACGAAAACAAATAAAATCCCCGTGCAGTTTTCAAGCTCCTCGCTCGTATCCAATCTCCCAGGCTACGCCATACTTCTCTTCCATCTCCCTATCCGCCTTATGTGCCTTTTCCTCTGTAAAGGTATTTAACATTCACTCTGGGGTCCAGTCTTTGTCTGCCCTCCACCACACTCTAACCTCCCTTACCCCACCTCCCAATCTTACTTCCATCACCCTTCTTCTCTGAAGAGCTTGCCCCAATATTCCGCTCATCGAAAAAAAACCCACTGCTCTCCGTTCGACACTTTCCCACCCACTTTCTATGTATGTTCAGTTACTACCAGTCCTCTTATCACACCTAATGGGTATTTTCAACGCCTCCCTGACGCTAGGTGAGGTACCTAGCTTCTGACTTTAAACATGCTACTGGCCGTCCGATCTTAAAGAAACAAAGTTTCGACCCCAATAATCCTTCAAACTATGGTCCTATCTTATCTCTCTCTCTCTCTCAACTTTCGTTCCTATCCTAGGCTTTTGAAAGGGTAGTAGCTACCCACATTACTTAACACATGTCCTCCTCCAGCATCGACGAAATCTTCCAGTCCGATTTCAAGGCAGGTGACTGCTCTGAATCGGCTCTCCTACATATGACTCACCAACTCCGCCGCGAAGTCGACGCTGGTAGGCAATCAATTTTGGTGCTTCTTGATCTTTCGGTAGCATTTAATACCGTTGACCACTCTATTCTTCTCCACCGCCTTCATGACTCCCTGGGTTTCTCTGGAACATTCCTAAACTGGTTTCTCTCTTCTCTGTCATCTCGGACTCATTCTGTTATATCGGGGGGCAGGTCTCTCTGCCAGCTGCTCTCTCTTAAGGTATTCCTTAGGGCTCTATCCTTGGCCCGCTCCTGTTTAGTATCTAACTTTTTCCTCTTGGCTATCTTCTACGTCACCTGGGTCCATCCTTTCCATTTTCATGCTGATGTCACCCAAATATTTATCTCCTCCTCCCCAAACTGGATCAGCGTGACTGTTACTAATCTTTCAGCTGCATATGACACGATTACTGAATGGTTATCGGATAACTTCCTCAGAGTTAACCATAAGAAAAGTGAGGTTCTTTCGATGGGCAGCTCAGCCGCTGACTGTAAGAATGTGGCCCCCTCTTTCAATCTAGGTGTCCCCTCATTGCATTCTCTGACAACATTAGAAACCACGGTGTTCCCTTTGACAGTCAACTCGATTTCAGATTGAATGTTGCTAATATCAGCAAATCGTCTCTCGGCTTTCTTTGTAACTTCAGTCGTATTCAGTTACACTTTGACCGAAACAGTTTCGAGAAAACCATCCAAGCCTTTTTAATCACAAAGCCCTTTTGTTTTGTGAGTGAGTATATAATTGTATCGTTGATATTATAATGGGCACCCAGTGCGGAATTTTAATGGGAAAACTACTTTTTCCGTAACATTACAGAGATTACATTATCGATGTAATTTTATGTAAAGGGAGATCTGGTAGCCTTTGGAAGCGCCATCCTTATATGTACTAATCGAACACCACGTTCGCACTTCTGAATATATGTGCTCATGGAGCGAACTTGTTCCAAGAGATTTGCAATACGTCCAACCGACTCTAGTATTTAAGGTTAAAGAAGTTACTATGGCGATCTCAGCCACACCTAGCCTTTTTATTCACTCTCTTCTTTGTAGCCACTTTCTTTTATTATACATTCCTCACTCATCATTCATTTCTTTAAAGGAAAGTGGCCTTTTTGGTTACAGTAATTTCCTTCCGTTTTTTAAATCAAAAGATCTTCCTCGCTCTCAGCTATTCGTATATTTTCTTGTTTCCTCTCTTTTTTCCCGCTATCACATTATTTCGTCTTCGATCTTATCCATTACTTCTCTTCATATTAATTTATTTGCATTTTGTCTGTCGTCTCCCTTTCCTCTCTCTGCTCAGAGCTTATGCCCTCGTCACTTATCAATCCTTCCTACGGAATATCATTGCCCTGGCTGGTTTTCGCCATTCGTATAAATAAATATAATTCTGTTCTCTGCCCTCTAAGAAAAACAGGATGTCTTCCGCATCATTGATTTTGGTGTTAGCCGTTGTCGCCTGCGTATACGGACGCTTCAACCCCCTACTACGAAACGCAGAGTTAGGCCAGGCAGAAAGACTCTCCAGTTTTCGCGGTATCTCGCCTCTGGATAAGGTAACATGTCTCTTTCTTTATTAGAACCGACAAGGAAATATTTTAATAGCAAAATTAAGCAAATTTTATGATTTGCAAGTTATTATTATTCGGTATGTTTGATTTACCATCAAAGTAAACCAGTTGATTGTATATTCTGTGTTCTATATTCATTGAATTTCTGTTGAAATTGTTCATGTTCCGGATGAGGGCTAATTCGAAAGTGTTCTTGTTTGGTAAATGAGGGTTCAGGTGAAAGTTCGAGCTTGGATGATATATATTTAAAGTTTTTATAGCTATGTTTATTTACTTAACCACTTAAACGGAATGATTCCGGGGTGTTAGCAACGATATCAAAACCTAGGTGATTATGATTATTGAAAATTAGGCAACCCACGACATATTAGACATATTAATAAAAATGAAAAGAAAAGGAAAAATCACGACAAAGACAAAGTTTAAAAAGACAACAACGAATTTGGTCACTCTAAATCCTGGAAAATAAGCGTTAACAAGTTACAATAGCATAATTACGCGTCGAAAATGGTTGTATGTAATTCGAATCTATGGTGTCAAACGAACCTGGTTCTTCGAGCCAATACCGTAACCACTCGGCTACCATCCACATTCCTATAAGAGTATGTTTCAAGTAACCATACAAGTAAAGTATTGGGGCAGGCTACTCTCAAGGAAAGAAAGATGGAACAGTCGAGCGGGTCAATAATTTCACGATGCGGGTTTGACAGCACAGGTTCGAATCCCCAACATTCATTGATTTCAAAGAGAGAAAAACAACAGGGAATGTTGCAATAGAATGTTTTAAAAGTTCGCAAAGGAAGTAGTAAAATTAGGGGAAGTGAGAATATGTTAAAGGTGGGCAGCCTAAAGTAACCACTTTACGGAACGAAAACACCGAGAACAAATTTTAACACAGAATCCACATTCGAAAAGGTAAAATTGGACCTTTTTTATAAGCCAACTCAGACCCTGATCAAAGGGCTCTGGTTCTGCGTTTAAGGCCAAAGGGTGGGCAGAACATGGGTCTAATGAGCCACATCGGCCGTTTCCAGTCTGTTCGAAAGCCACATGATGAAGGGGGGATGGGTTAAATTCTTAAGCAAAAATAATTTAGGTGTTAAAATATTACCGTCAATATTATCCATGTATCCCTGGAGCCGCAGTTTGCTTACCCCTGATTTCCATCAGTACATTAGTTAGCCCTTTGATTTCTTCCAGTATATCAGTTAGCCATTTTATTTCTACCAGTTTATCAGTTAACCCTTTGATTTATATCAGTACATAAGTTAGCCTTTTTATTTATATCAATATATCAATCAGACCTTTGATTTCTACCAATACATCAGTTAGCCCTTTTATTTATACCAGTATATCAATCAGACCTTTGATTTCTACCAATACATTATTTAGCCTGTTGATTTATAGCAGTAAATCAATCAGACCTTTGATTTCTACCAATACATTAGTTAGCCTTTTGATTTATAGCAGTATATCAATCAGACCTTTGATTTCTACCAATACATTAGTTAGCCTTTTAATTTATAGCAGTACATCAATCAGACCTTTTATTTCTACCAATACATTAGTTAGCCTTTTGATTTATAGCAGTAAATCAATCAGACCTTTGATTTCTACCAATACATTAGTTAGCCTTTTGATTTATAGCAGTATATCAATCAGACCTTTGATTTCTACCAATACATAAGTTAGCCTTTTGATTTATAGCAGTATATCAATCAGACCTTTGATTTCTACCAGTATATCAGGTAACCTTTTGATTTATACGAATACATCAGTTAGCAAAATAGAGTCACAATGATGAATTCGGGCGATAAAATAGATAAAACTTTGCTCTAAAGAAGAGCCGATTCATCTATCCTAAGTGCGAGACACAATGGCTTCTTCATTGATGTTCTCTCTCGCCAAGAAGCTAACGTAGAACCAGGTCCATAAATTTTAGATATTTCTTGAGTTCCCCATTGAATGAGATGAATTTCTAACTGTGAGTGTTAGGGTTCTTAGTACCAACTAGTTTATGGAGGCTTATAATATGCTTACCTGATCATAATATTTAATTTAAGGAATGTGCCCTCGTTCTACTTTAAGTAAATAATTGAAAAAAACTCTCCTTTTACAGGGTGAAGAAGCTTACAGATTTGTGCTGCCATTACAATCCAACCAACGAAGACCATTCTACGTAGTACAATTACGGTCCGATCCTAAAAAGCGGAACTCTGAAATTCTCAATACTCTGCTTGGTTCTCAAGACTTAGCTACCCTCAGAAGTGCCGGGCGTTAGACAGTCGAGGGCATAAAAAAAAGACTAACACTTCTAATGATATACATATTTATATACAGTGCTAAAGGATTATCTATAAAGCGATAAATGAAGGAAAAAGAAGCAATACAGGAAACTAGGTATCAGTTCAATCTAACCATTCAAGTTATTTATTAATGAAAATTCATTTATCCGAAGAAAAAATTATTCCGGTTTATCTTTTCTTTCCTTACGGTTTAATTGATATATTTCCATCTCATTATCTTCTCTCGCGTTAGAGATATACATTATATATATATATATACATATATATATAATCGAAAATCACATGACACCGTGATCAATAATAGATGTATTTAAAAGCCCAAAGAAATGAAAACTGGTAATACAATTCAGAAAAACGCTAAGGAATTTAATTACTTGGTCCATTAAAGCTTATGAAAGAAAGTTCTCCCATTTTCTTTCTTAAGCTTTAATAGACCACGTAATTAATTTCCGTAGCGTTTTTCCGGGTTGTGTTACCAGTTTTCAATCCTTTGGGCCTTTATATATATATATATATATATATATATATATATATATATATATATATATATATATATATATATATATATATATATATATATATATATAAGATAACATAGTTGATTAGGCATTGTTGTTTTACTATGTAAAGAACATGATATACTGTACGTATATACGAGTAAGTACACACCTAAAACAATAAGTATGTATCACCATATAGAGCCAAGCAGACATGCGAGTATATTCACATGCATATACATATATACTTCTATACCTAAAAATATAAATAAGCGTATATAGATATAAAAAAATCCTATTCAAATAAACAAGACTTATAAATTTAGAGATAGAGAATAGTAAAGGATTTGATTTTATATTGTTTTGTTTTATGTTTTATTTGTAGTGAAATTGTTTTGTGTTCGGATGTGCGCTGGTAATTGCTTTGTAATTAAGGCCACTGGCGAGGGATCGACCTTATTTGCAATTGATGCGTTGGATTTCTTTTGTGTACATATTTATAATGCATTGGATGCAATGAGCGTTATAATATCTTGTTTGTGATAAGAACGCCCACAACCAAATGAATTTTGACCAAACCCGAACCCTCATGAGACTCTCAAATACAAACGAGAGCACTTGATTTAGTACTCAGGCAAAACATGAACATTTTTAATACAAACTCCCAAAGGGGAAACCACATAATATAGAGTCAACTCTTTTACTCTACTCTGACCTTAAATTTAAAAGTGATGCTTATTTGAAGAGAAAAGGATATTTTATACCTATACATATATGTAGGGTTTTTTTTCAGTAGCTTCATGTATGTATGTATAGTATACCATGTATCTAGAATTTAAATCAGCAATGTTCAATCAACTGTTATCCCCATGACTAGGAAAATACGATTATGAGCATGTGTGTATATGGGCATACATGTCCAGATATATATACCCAAAATAAGTCAACGTTTCGAAAAGTTCGTCTCATATTCAGGTGCAACGCGCTCTTCCTAATTAATTCTTCCAGTAAATCCCAGAATAGGTCAGCGTTTATAACTCTACCTAACCCTGATTACTACATTCAGAGCCCCCATTCTCTATGCATGACTTCCGGGGGCTCCATTTTAGCCCCATTCTAAAACAAGTTGTAGTTTCAATTAGGCTTTAACAAATCATAAAGACTTTAATAATTAAACGAAATGGTGTTCTCCTGTATTGCTTTTTTTCCTGCAATACACTTCATTTTATACCGTCTCAAACAAGTTTTCGATGAAATCTTTGTAATAATTTATATTTCAAGGCTTTGAATGCCTCCTATATAATGTGTCAATACTTTACGATGTATGGGCAATATTATCCGGAAATCTAATTGGTTAAAGATCCCGTGACAATAAATATCAAATGTCTTACTGATAATAAATCTTTTAAGGTCGAATTTCTTCTTTTATTTTCTCCTGTCTCATCTTTTAAGACAAAGAATAAGAAAATTCTGAGCGCAAGTGGGGAAAAATGCATGAGTCATATGAGTAATGAAGGAAACTGGAAGAGATTCGACGTAACAACATTGTAATAAAGTAAGAATAAAGTAAAGGAAAAAGATGAAGTAAGAAAAGGATGGGTATGAAAATACACTACGTCACTAAAGTTTTATTTACACCATGTTGGATTGAGAGCCATGCTTAGACAGGCGAGTGATGAGCGAGCGAGAGAGAGAGAGAGAGAGAGAGAGAGAGAGAGAGAGAGAGAGAGAGAGAGAGAGAGAGAGAGAGTGTGTGTGTGTTTGGAATAGGCACGTGATCGGATGGACAGTTACAAGGAGTTACAAGGAAAGAGTACCCTAGGAGACTTTACGGTCTATTCAAAGAGGGTACCTTTGGACTAGCAATCGAGCGGGCACATGGCTGCTCAATTGTTTTGCGTCCCTAAACGGCCACTTTTCAAGACTTTGTCTAGTCTTGACTTGAACTGGTCAACAGATTCCCTGATGACAACTTACACTGGAAGTGCGTTTCCCTTACCGCAGATACTGTAGGTGAAAAGATTTCCACACAGATTGCGGTTGTAACGCTTCAGTTCAAGTTTGAAGCCGTGATTGCGCGTTCTGTTCTCACTCAGTGTGAAAATATCCCAGTAGTCAACATTGTCGAAACCTCGAAGTATTTTGAAAACCTCGATGAGCTGACCACGCAGTCTACGGGTTTCCAGCGAGAACAGATCTAATTCCCTTAGTCTATCCTCATAACTTTTATGTCGGACAGAGGGAATCAGTTTGGTTGCCCTAGCTTGTATGCGTTCCAACCTTGCGATGTCCTTACGAAACGAAGGACTCCAAAATTGTATGGCATACTACAGGTGCGGCCGAACGAGGGAGTTGTACAGACAAAGTACTATCTCCTTGTTACGGTATCCAAACTGGCGCTTTATGTAGCCTAACATCCTTTGGGCTTTCTTCTCTGCCTCGATGCACTCTTTCGAGAACTTGAGGTCACTAGTGATAGTTACACCCAAGTCCTTCTCAGTGTCACTCGATTCAGGAGCAGTGCCGTTAAGGATATACTGAGATTAGGGGTTTCTGTGGCCGATATGCATTACTTTGCATTTGTTCACGTTAAAAGGCATTTGCCACGTGTCCGACCATTCACCAATCTTCCGAAGATCTTCCTGCAGGCGGGCAGTATTTCCATCCTTTGCAAAGTTCATACCAAGCTTGGTATCGTCGGCAAATTTGGAAATCTTCGCAACCATGTCACCGTCTAAGTTTTTGACGTAGATGATGAATAGTAGTGGTCCCAAGACAGAACCTTGAGGCACCCCGTTAGTAATGGGCACCCACTCAGAAGCCTGTCCATTCACCACCACCCGTTGCCCTCTGCCACTTAGCCAGTTCTCGATCCAGCCGGCTACTTTTCCGTCTATGTCCAGCGATCGCACTTTCCGGAGAAGGAGGCGGTGTGGTACCTTATCAAAGGCTTTCTGAAAGTCTAAGTACACCACATCCACCGCATTGTCCCGATCGTGCTCACTGAACACGAAGTGGAAGAATTCCACAAGGTTCGTCAGGCATGACCGTTGCCTTCGGAAGCCGTGCTGGGAACTCCTCAGTAGCAGGTTTGACTCTAAATAAGATGTCATTTTGTCCATCACCATGCTTTCCATGAGTTTACTGACTATCGAAGTCAGACTAATAGGTCGTTAGTTTGACGGATGGCTGGGGTCTCCTTTCTTGAAGATCGGAGTCACCTCCGCATCACGCCAGTTTCTAGGAACGCATCCGGTCCGGATTGACATGTTAAAGATAGCGCACAGATGTAGTGATACTTCATAACACACTTCCTTCAACACCTTAGATAGAAACCCGTCCGGTCCAGGGGACCTATTCGTCTTTAGGTCAGCGATCTTTTTCAATATTTCTCCTTCGGTGAAGTCAATTGCCTCCAGTTTTCCCCCCAAATAGGAATCCGTGGGCTGTGGGATGGGACCACACTCTTTAGTAAACACTGAAGATAAGTAGTCATTGAGAAGGTTAGCATTTTCTGCATCTGAGTGAGTTAATGCACCCTCCTCGTCCACTAAGGTCCCAATCCTACGATGGATTGATTTACGGCTGTTTACATAGCCGAAGAACTCCTTGGGATTCTCCTTGCAGAGTCTCGCCACTCGGAGTTCCTCAGTACGCTTAGCCGCCCTTATGCTGGACTTCACTCTCCTGGCTAGCCTCCGGTACTCGTCAAAGGCACCCGAACTCTTCGATCGCCGGTACGCATTTCTCTTCTCCCTAATCAGTTGGCCGATTTCTCGATTAAACCACTTTGGTTGAACAGAAGACCGACGGAGGCATTTCAGAGGGATGCAACTTGATTGAAGACTCATGAACTTATTTTTTAAATTGTTCCACGAATCCTCAACCTCTTCGCATACCGCTAGCCTTACATCAGTCAACCCAGCACGAAGGCTTACGAAGTCTGCTCTTCTCAAGTCAAGTTTCCTTGATTGACTGGCAACAGACCTTACCTTCGGGATCTTGACGGTAAATCTAACTAGCTGGTGATCACTGCCACCGAGCTCTTCGCCTACAGAGACATCCTCAACGATATCATCCTCAGAGGTGAAGACCAAGTCGAGGATATTGTCTCCTCTCGTCGGTTCTCTGACCCATTGAGTGAGGAACTCGTTGTTGGTGAACTCCAGGAGTAGCGCGCTCTCACCACAGGCTGCTCTGGTTTCCCAGTCAACGATGCACACTCTGCCTTGAACAAGCTCACCCAGCAGCTGGTACAGTTCCCTCTCCTTTTCAACGGGTTAGGAAGAGGGTCTGTAAAGCACCAGGGGGGTTCTGTATCTGACAGGACCTATCTCTAGGTCAACGCCTAGGAGCTCGTGATCGGATATAATGTTGGAGTTTGTAGATTTGATCGTATCCTTGACATACAACATTACACAGCCACCCTCTCTGTCTGGCCTATCTTTGTGGAAGAGTTGGTAGCCAGAACCGTTAATTCGCCTTCAAAGTCTCGGTTTGAGGTTTTTATCCACGATTCTGTTATAGCTACCACTTCGGGTTCTTCCGTCGCTACGAGGCCACAGAGCTCAGGAAACTTTTTCCTGATTGACCTCGCATTGAACAAAAGAACTTCCAGGGAGTCCCCGACTGTAGGACTCCCTATGCTCTTCCGTTTCCCGGCTTGTTTGTTGGCGAGGCACCCCTCTTTGCGACCTCTGAGAAGGTCGTTCCTGGAGTGACACGAGCGTACTGGCGTTCGTCCGCCCTCACTCTGGGCCAAATACTCCTTTGGGTCCTCTCTACGACATCCTGGATGATGTTCGACAGAAAGGCCTTTCCTTTAAAAGAAAGATGTACCCCATCCCTTTGGTAGAGATCATTTCTACCATAAAAAGTGCGGTACGGGTCAATAAAAAAGACCCCCTCTGCCGTACACAAATCTACCAGGCGCCGGTTTAAAGAGACATTCATCGAGTGAGCGGTCCGTGTTGGACCTCTCCTCAGGAGCATTCCAACTACCACACGCTTGCGGGTTTTCAGCCCACAGTCGTCCACGGCACCCATGACCGTGTGGATGATTTTATCTGTAGGGCCTCCCTACCTCCTCTCAGGTAGAGGTCGTTTCCACTGACCATCAGAGCAACGACTGAGCTCTCAGAAATCTGTTATTTCTCAGCCTCTACTCTGATGTGGTGGTTACCACATCCTGGCAGGCAGCTTACCTTCACACTAGTGCGAAGGTGGGCCGCTAACAGGGACTGCAGGTCCCGTGCTTGAGAATCACCAATAAGGGTGACTCTTGCACATTTGGCTACAGGTGACTTAGTCTTTCCTCTCGGAAGCGACTTGCCGCTTTCCTCTTGTATCTCTACATTTTTATTTTTCTTCTTTTCTTTTTCTTATTTTTCTTGTCTTCATTTGTTTTCTCTTCTTTCTTTTCTCTTTTCTCTTCTTCTCTTTCCACTTTCCCTTGCGCACCAGTAACGCTCGAATCCTCTACACTGGGGTGAGCTGCATTAAGGTCGTTTTTCTTCTTTTTCTTCTTTTTCTTTTTCTTCTTCTCATTTGCTTCTCCGCATGGCTGAAGTGGGACTGCCAATGCAGTTTCACCCCTTTGAGCTGGAGTCACATCGGCGGAACCTCTCAAGTCAGTGGGACTTTCGTCTCGAACTTAAGCTGACTGAGCCTCTAGTTTAGAGGCTAGCTCTAGGATTTTTTCCTCGAGACGCCGAATCTGAAGCGCGTGCTGCGTTTCTAAGGTCTGTATTCTACTTTCCAGTGCCTTAGATTTTTCTTCAGAGGTTGCGAAGAGATCCTTGAGTTCATTGCAGTATGTCACTGCCTCTCGGACCTCTCCTTTAAGGATGCTCTCGGTGCATATACTTCCTGGGTGGCATTTCGAAAAACATCCTTCCGGGAAGTCAACGCACTACTTATCCTTCTGGCATATCGCACATGTATATTTGAGTGCAGCTGGACCTCTTTTTCCCTGTCATTTTGAACACTTTCTCTCTTCCAAAACTTTGCGACCAATCAATAGAAAAAAGGGGGTCGGTGAGTTCTCCCCGCGTGAGTCACTCCCGCCTATCGATTGGAGACGTTTCAGATCTTTCAGAAAGCACGCTCCATGTGCTGCTGTTCGTCCGACCGAGTCGTCAAGCCTCGGCGTGCCGTGGCTCCGAACCAAGCAGCACAGACGGTCCCCGAAGGGGCCATTGATTTGTCACCTGGTGAACAACAACGAAGCACGCCCCGTACTAAACTCCTACTAGTTCCCTTCGCAACGGCCAAGATCTCGGAGCAGCGTTCAATGGATATCCCGCCACACCAAGAAACTCGACCTAAGTCTTTTTGTTGGCCTGGCAACCAACATAGGAACAAAGGGCCGTCACCACGGACAAATGCTACCAGAGGCACCCGTCAACGGTCACTGGAAATGTTCAATAATTATGCGCCAGGTAAGGCGTTAACGGGGCACTACCCTCATTCCATTCGTCGTGCCCCAACGCCTAAGACCCCTTAAGTCCTAGTCTCTCGAAACCAGTGAGCGTTGATTGGCGTTGTTTATAGAGGTTCCAAAGCCTCTCTTCTGACGCGTGAGGTAGCTGCCAGGTCCTTATATGTAGATAGATGAAATAAGGGTAAGAGTGGCATGATAGGTATAGGGGTTGTTTTTTTTGTTGCTTTTTTATTTTTGTATAAGTAGAAGAAATAGGATTAATGTAAAAAAAGAGGAAGGATAGAGTAGGATAAAGAAATACAAAGAAAGACGCACTTAGTCTGGAACCTAATTTCCAACCAAATCGACAAGGGAAACCCTGCCAGGGGTGCCAGAAGATAGGTACCCCCGCCGACATAGCTCGAAAAGTCAAGGGTACGCACAAGCTCTCTTCCCACGACAAGGGGGCCTCACCTTTCTTTCTACGTTCTTTATGAGAGAGAGAGAGAGCGTTGATGATGTTCATCTTCTCGTATCTCGACTCGTGCCAAAAGACACACTCAAAGAGAAGGCAAGTCAGATAATACACTCTATTTAATACTAGAAAAGCAAAACTATCAATTTTATTTACAAAACCTACAATGAAATATACCTTGATTTGCAATGTGCACACGCTGAAATGGCTGAAGACGTGGTCGAAAATTTATGAGAAAACATGAGCAGTATTTAGTGCAATGATGAGAACGCTTCATTTTTTCTTCTTTCCCAATCACGAGTTATTCCTCTAAGCATATTCAGGTTTTAGAAAGAGGAGGTTAACGTCTGTAACAACAATTTTTTTACTCGCTTGCGAAAAAGATGCCGTGTAGATGTATTGGCTATGTTTCCATGTCAGCATTGTATGATTTAAAGAATTATGTCAGTTGTCTCGGAGAAGAAAAGGACTTTAATTTTCTTTTAACAAAAGAACTGCCTCTCCTAAGGCGGGCTTTTTCAAACTTGTTTTGGCGGAAATTGCTTTCGACTGAGTTATCTTTTAGGCTTAAGATGTCGATTATAGATTGTCCAAAGAGAATTAGGAGTAATTTAAACAGTAAAAGATTGCTCCTCCCAGTCCTCACATGAGAAGGCCCGTGCAATTTTTTGTATAACTTTGGAGAAGGCTAAAATGTCTTGACAAACACATGGGTGCATATTTGGAGATTATCCCGACCTTACACCTTTTGATTCGGAAGTGTACGCAAATATTGAGGGAGAAAATCACCCATGTGTACTTTTAAGGCTTCCATAAACACTATTACCAGTTGCAAATGGGGCTAAAGATGCATAATAAGGTGTCATACACTGATTTTGCAGCGGAGATCGAATCATCAGCCTTAGTTTGTGAGTAGTAAACGAGAAATGCGCTGGGTAATTAATGTAGCTATTGTTTCGGTGATGAATCAGTTAGCAAAAATTATTTACATAATTCATGTGAAGATGATAGACTAAGAATCTTGTGAAATCGGAGAAAAGACTAGAGCAAAAGTTACATTTTCTGAAATGGTTATCTTTGGCACACCAAATCGAGAAATCCAAACAAGTAGAATAGCCTGAATGGATTCTACTCTGGATAGAACTTGAACGGATATCGCTTCTATCCATTTGGTGTAAGTATCAACGATAGATACGAGATTTTTAAAATTATGAAACTAAGGATGACAACTAATATATTTATATGGATTGTGGGAAATTGTGTTAATGGCAGTAACTTTGTTTCAAGGGAGGCTTTCCGAATTTGTTCCTAAGTGTTTGCTAGCAGGACATTAGCGATCACAAAATTCGGTATTGAAAGGCGTGCTTAGCTTTATGGAAGCAAGGCAAAGGGGATTTGACATTTTGGGGGGCGCTTTTAAGGCTGCTGTCAAGGGGACCTTAAATTGTGGTAACGTTTAACGTGATTTCTATAAAGTTGAAGTCCAAAAATTTCTTAGAGATTTGAAGATTGACAGTTGGAAAATTGTCTGGCCGCTATCGGGTCGTGAGTGGTGAGATGTTCATGTTGGCCAAAAGATGCTCAAGAAATTCCAGTCTTTGTATATGTCGAAGGGGGTATGGATTCTCAGGACTTTAGTGAGTAAACGCTCAAAGATTTGTTTGAGGTGTGAAATGTGTTGTTCATGATTGAATGAATATTCAATACTCGTATATCGTCTTTGAAAAAGACGAAAGGAATAGAGCCGAGTAGTTCTTTTAAGAAGCGCACAAACATTTTTTATGAGGATTTCAGACTAAGTGGCATAAAAATGACTCATTTAGAGGGAAGGGGTCGTCACTAAAGTTTTTGAAAAGCTTGATTCTTTTAAAAGTATTTCATGAAATGCCCATCGAAGATCAATTTAAAAAGAAAAACATTTTCCCCTGCAAAAAAGGGATGTGTAGTCCGAAAAAAATGGGATTAGGTATCTATTATATTTAGTGGCCCTGTTTAAGGCACGGAAGTCATAAGTCGGCGGCCTGAAGTACCATTTTCTCGGAAACAAGGTGCATGTGTGAACGCATGTTGATTGAAATGCCTTATATATATATATAATATATATATATATATATATATATATATATATATATATATATATATATATATATATATATATATATCGTGGCATAGATTCATATACACCATACATATATCTATTATATTTGATTTTAGAGTGCGCGGGGTTTCCTTTTTAATACCTTTGGGTCAGTCGGGTCCGATTACGAGGTCAGATTCTCGTAAGGGAGGGCTAGTCGAATAGAGCTACTTTGATTCTCAGTATTGGCTGAGTGTTAAGTCTTACTGGTTACAGGGCTATTACACGGCTACGATGAGCTCAAAGGTTCAAAGTAAAGGAGTAGACAAAAATAGACTTTAATACATATTAATAACTTAGGTTAAATGGTAGAACAATAAAGGGCATATAATAATACAAATAGTTACAGTGGTCAACGGGCGAGTAATAAGATTAGGTATTTAAAATACAATAAAAATGGGTAGGCTGAATGGAATTAAAGTTGGGCTTTACACGGGGACATAGTAAGCACGGGTATAGTGAGCACACAATGGAAAGGGAGGGGGAGAGACGGTAGGCGGCAATTATAAATTTGGCGAAGCTAAAATATTCGTTACAATACCTTATACAAAAACGGAGGGGGAGAAGATGGTCGTTTCCTGCGAGTGGGGATAGATGTTGAGTCACTTCGACGAGGTCCAGGGTGAACTTGCTCGTAGTTGAAGTATTCCTGTGAGATGACGAGGAGGATGGGGGGGCAGAGCCTTCGAGAGTGGAGGCTGGGAATTCTTCCGGTGGAATTCCTTTGAAGAAAACGAGAGAGTGAGCTTCTTTGAGACGTCAAACGGTTTGTTTGGTCGACTATGCGTAATTAAGGGGGTATTACACGAAGATTAATCTTCACTGAAGCCTTTTGGGGCAAGATTTGGTTCTTCGTTGGAGATGGATACGTTTCACGGAGTCAAACGGGTATTCTTACGAGGAGAGGATTTTTAGCTAATCCAGGGTGGATATTTGTCTTATCCAAGTAGGGATATTCGGTTTTATCCCGCAAAATTTCCTTGCCTTCGGCGTATGACAACCCGAATCGAGGAGGAGTAAGATAGTCTGCTCCCGTGAGCTTTTCTCGCACACAATTTCCACGATTCCTGGCGACACGGGTATATATATCTGCGCCTGGAGTGAGGGAGCTTACCCCATAGAAGGGGGAAGGGGGACTATCGTCCATCGTTTGAGTAGTGCGGCCGCGGCTGGAAGGGGGGGGGGGGGACTCCTTGTCTAAATACTCGGAATGATAAGGGCTGCATTCCAACAGCCCGCTCATGTTGTTTTTCACGCTTTTGAGCTTGGAAAATTGTTCTAAGCAACAACGAGGTCCATCACGTGGAGGCAATGCTTAAAGTCAACGCTATTTTCCCCATCACGTGCTTGTTTCCTCACGATAATCTTCTTTTAGGTTTAGAAATTTCCCCGTGAGGTACAGAAATCTTGGTTTATCATGGTTCATCGTGTTGCCATTTTTTTCTTTAAACCCATTTTTATGTGAAATAGTGACTAAAGAATCTTTTTCACTAGTGTTCATTAATAACCTGTGGGAGCCAGTGTCACTGAATCTCGCGATGGACATTCCGATCGGGTGTAATGTTCTGATCTTGTTTGGCGGTCTCACCTACATAGGAAACAGATGCACTTGGTATAATCAGTTTTCGACCCAATAAAAATGTCAACAAGCTTCAAATCTGCATAAATATGTCATTCATACTCATTGAATTTAATGCTGTAGAGAAATCCATCAAAAAAGAACCTCCAGTGTTTGTATTCATAGCTCAATCCAAAGGAATAAAAAAAACTCCTGACATCATTGTGAATCAATGAATGTTTTTTAAATGCTGTCATATTGGCACTTTCATCCAATACTTCACGTTGCATACTAGTGAGGGAAAGACCATGGACCAGGTCATTTAATTTCGTATGTATAATACGATACGGCTTTTGTTAGTGTTAGGTGCAACTTATTTTGTGATTAGAGTTAATCTGAGATTTCAGGGTTATCGTCTAGAGATTCGGGTGAAGCTGAGCAACAGGTATATCAGTCGTATGTTCAACAAGGCAACGAACAGACCAAAGACCTGTGTAAGCAATAGCCTTTTAATCCTTCGATTTGAATTATATTATTTCCCAAAATGATGCATTTGGGGAGAATTGTAACTGACAATAAAGATTAAATGAATAAATTGTCTCATCTGTCATATCTGTTAAGCAGAATTAGCCATTCGTTGAATAGTTCATTGACTCCCTCGGCTCCATCGTCTCTTCAACTTGATAGCAAGACTAGTGCCTTTCATTTATGCTGAGTGAACTACTGCATCTTAGGCAACATATATAAGAAGCCAAGCGCTTGTCATGATCACCAATTTTAATACAATAATAGTTTCATAGCTTTTTCACGTGAGAAGTCAGTTCACTTTTGTATTGATTCAGTTTCTACAAACTGCAGATGTAACAAAATCTTTCTTCAGAATTTTAAAATTCTCTGGGCATTGCTATTAAAATACAATAAATAAAACCTGCAAAGAAGAATATAATGTAAATTATCATCCAATGGATCAAAATGCCTGATCTCCTATCCCAATATCATCCATAAATATTGCTAGAGAAATTCCAAGGTCTATTAATCCTTACACTTGAGCACGGTTTTGTTTCCCTTCACTATAGTAGCTTTGTTTTGCACTGATTTCTTTTTACCACTATATAGTCTACTTATTTCACTATCTCGTTTCTACTCTGTTTCACTTTGGTTATGTTTAATTTTAGGGGTTTAGTCACTTTAGGTGTCTTATTCAATTAGTCATATCTGAGGGCAATTTCTTGGGGACTTATTAGATGATATTTTGTCATGTTTATTTAGGGGTGTGACATGGGTTAGAGCTCTCTATATTTTGTCCGTGGATGAAATCTCTGACGACTAGTTGACTGATTTGATCCGCGAACTGAATTTTGAGGCATCCAGGCATTCTAGGTGTTGTCAGATCCGTTGTATAGATCAAATACAACGTGAGTCTGAGGCAGACGCCCTGTGGAGTCCAGCTTTCAATTTGAACACGAGTCATTTATACTTTTTGACTACCACGTATGGTCTTCAAATCCGAGATTTGAAAAAAAAACACAATAAAAACCTGGGTTTTGGGGGACTTTGTCAAAATTTTGTTTTTTTTTTGTCAACCCTGGAGTCAGAGGCATGCATAACAAGGTCTTGAACCCCCAGATGAATTATAATCTGGCGAGAATTCTCCACGACTATCTATATTTTGTCCGTGGATGAAATCTCTGACGACTAGTTGACTGATTTGATCCGCGAACTGAATATTGAGGCATCCAGGCATTCTAGGTGTTGTCAGATCCGTTGTATAGATCAAATACAACGTGAGTCTGAGGCAGACGCCCTGTGGAGTCCAGCTTTCAATTTGAACACGAGTCATTTATACTTTTTGACTACCACGAATGGTCTTCGTTCTGCCAGATAGTCGTGGAGAATTCTCGCCAGATTATAATTCATCTGGGGGTTCAAGACCTTGTTATGGATGCCTCTGACTCCAGGGTTGACAAAAAAAAAAAAAAATTTGACAAAGTCCCCCAAAACCCAGGTTTTTATTGTGTTTTTTTTTCAAATCTCGGATTTAAAAAAAAAAACCCACTACAAGCATTAGAATAACGTAGAAATAGAATAGCTATGTCTATTCTTATAAAATATTAATAATTAATTAGTTTAATAATTATATTAAGGTAAGAGCTGATCACTGATCGAGAATTGTGGGTACCCATGATAGCCATAACCTGTAGAATTAGAAATGAATTATGACTCAGTATCAGAGAAATAACATAAATATGCATTTTGGATAAAATAATGATAAGTAGCGTTCATTTCTTGAAAAAAAGTGTAATTTTGAAGAAAAAAAACACGGTTTTATTCTGTTTGTTTTCAAATTTCGGGTTTTTTCAAAAAACAAATGATACAAGCATGAGAATAATGTAGAAAAGGAATAGGTATGTTTATTTTTATATAATATTAATAATTAATTAGTATAATAATAATATTATAGTAAGAAAAGATCACAGTAGAAGGAGAGATGAATTATGAGCCAGTATCAGAGAAATAACCTTAATTTGATACATATTTGTTGAAATTATAGACATAAATTTAAAATTTGAATAAAATAATGATAAGTAGCATTTATTTCTTTAAAAATAGTGTAATTTTGAAAAAACAAAAAACCCGGGTTTTATTCTGTTTTTTTCAAATCTCGGTTTTTTTCCCCCCAAAATGCTACAAGCATTGGAATAACATAGAAAAAGAATAGCTATCTCTATTTTTATATAATATTAATAATTATATTATAGTAAGAAAAGATCACAGTATCAGATCACTGATTGAGAATTGTGGGTACCCATGATAGCCATAACCTGTAGAAGGCGAGATGAATCATTATGAGTCAGTATCAGAGAAATAACCTTACTTTGTTTGATACATATTTGTTGAAATTATAAACATAAATATGCATTTTGACTAAAATAATGATAAGTATCATTTATTTCTTGAAAAAAAAGAGTATAATTTTGAAAAAACCCGGGGGGTTTCAAATTTCACTTGAATAAAACCTGGGTTTTTTATTTGCCAACACTGTCTGACTCAGACTTTGTCAAAACCGTTTTCTACATGTCTTAGGACCAACTCGATTTTGCGCTGCTTTGTTCTTGGCGATCTTTCCTGTATTGATCCCAAGTGCCATTATGATACCTGTGCTTTTACAAAATCCGAACTGGATTTTTTTTCTGGTATATTCAATAAATCTTCTGTTGAGGATTTTCTCGAAGACTTTTCTTATGAAATTCATAAGTGAAATAACTCTATAGCTGTGAGGAGATCATGTGGTTCGCCTAGTTTTAGAATGCAGATCATTTTGGCTAGTTTGAAGTCGCATGAGGAGTACCCGGTGTTCATGCACGCATTGAATATGTTCATCTCATCAATTCAATGCTGTTTTCTGGTGACTTACTCAGTGTGAATCTAGTAATTTCCTTATGAGTGAATGTACAGTGTTCTTTATTTATTCGATGGTTGTTGTCGCCCCTATCGCCAGGTTATCTTCTCTTTTTTGCTAGATGTCAGGCGCTGGGGATATTTTTCTTGGTTATTGTAGAAATTTTCCCGAACCATTTCTTCTATTATTAGATTAAAGTCTGCCTTTTCATTTGGTGTTTATTGAAAACACGGACTTTCACTGGGGTCTGAATTTATGTTCGATGGTTCTGTTTTCTCTTATTTTTCATTTCGTAGCGATATTTTGCTACTTGGAAATGTTCCTATGATTCTAATGATGAACCTCGTTTTCTTTTGGTGATGTTTCTACGTTAATCTCTTTGATGAGGCTCTCCCAGAAGTTTACTTGTTGTTCGTCTATACTTTTTGTTCGTCTTTCTCTAATTGGTACAAGTATTGCTATTTGGGCATAGACACTGCTTACTTGTCAATTTTCTCCCGCATCTCTTCTATCCATTTGGAAGTGGGGATGTGCAGTTTCTCGTTGTCCGTATATTTTTGTTTTATGCCTTAGTGAGAGCTGATTCCATACGTTCAATTTCTTCGTCTATTTCTTCCAGGTTAACTTCTTTAAGATCGGTTGAGACGAAGCTTCTAAGATCCTCTTTACATTCACCTACGATTCGCTCTATTGTAGCTCTTCCTTTCCGGTACCGGTAGTTGTATCGGTTTCTGATTTATTTCCAGTAGTGTCCTCACATGATAATTACATATAATGTTGATAGGCTACATGTGGATGTTATATGGCATGTAATTGCTACTTAATGGGACCTCTGGTTTTGTAGCAACATTGCCAGTAATTTATGTTAGAAAGTCTGAACTGATTCTATTGTATAATTTCGTTTCGATCGCCAATTCAAAATTCTCTCCACTTCGATTAATATTTTGGTAACCATACGCTCTGCACCTTACATTCAGGTAACAAACGAATATCTTTGAGCGTCATGTGCTGAAGATGCTCATTAAACTGTGCATATGAATGATGTTCCGTCTTGGCGGTTGATAGTCTGTGACAATTATAAAAGTCACCAAGCAATAAACAAGGTCTGCTGACCAAAGTCGCGTGTTCTCACTTATTCTGATTTATGACCTTACGTCCTTCAAAACTTTCAACAATTCTTGGAGTATCCTTTGGAGGCCTTTGGCAATTATATCATTTGAAAGAGAATATAAAACAACATAAGGGTTTAAAAATTCGTTAGAATCGGTTGAAGAGTTATAATGTTATTGCCCAAAACAAAATAATTCCCGAGGTAACCTTGGGAGGACCTTGGCAATTATATCATTCGAAAGAGAATGTAAAACGACAAAGGGTTTCAAATTTCGTTAGAATCGGCCAAATAGTTACAATGTTATTACCAAAACAAAAAATCAAAACGGGGACCGACTGACTGACATAGTGAGATATAGTCACACGAGACTAAAAACCGGAAGAGAAGAAAACTAAAAAAAATTCAAACTAACACAAATAGCCAACATCTTCATAGATCCAGACATCATACTAATATCAGAACATGGAGTACACCCAGAGAGAAGTACTATGAAAATATTCACTTATACCGTCGTGGACGCTAATCCATCAGGTGAGGCGTTTGGCGGGTCAGCCAAACACGATCAGAAAAGGGATAGATTTCATAGAAATCAATAGCTTAGATCAGCTTAGGGGAAACTTTGTTCAACGCCGACTGTTTATATTATCTGCAACGTGTGTGGATAAGACTCTTATTTAATTAAACAAGTGATGATGTCACATACTCTAAGCCGTAAATTTTCATTTCACCAAATTGTAAAGATTATATATAAACATGTATATAGTTTGAAAACATTGATATCATTTTTTTAAATTATAGCTAACTTTATATATAATTGAACATTATGCATATTTACTCAGGTTAAATAATACATATACGTAGTTAAATCATTAATAAAGCATTTAACTAAAATTTTTAATTATTATTTTTTTATATTAGGAAAACATAGTATGTTCCCATCTAATATAATATAGGCATAAAATATAGCCTATAGATTCGCATTCATAATAAATTCATTTTAAAGATTTTTATTTACAGCTTGAAATTTTTAATAATGAGTGAAATTTTAACAAGATCCAAAGGGAACTAAATATTCTCGTTGTCACCAGAGGGGTAAATATATTTAAATAACAATAAAATGAATAATTCACAAAGTAGCACGTGATGTTCGCAATGAATGCAATGTCCAGCAGGAAAAGTGAAAAGGTGCTTCCGAGTACTTTCGAACTTTATTTAGTTATCCATGAAAATGAGCTGAATTAAGTTCGAAAGTACTCGTAAGCACCTTTTCATTATTCCCTGCGGGACATTTCATTAAATCTTTGTCATTCAACGAAAATAATTTCAAATTACTTCGCACTCGACACAAAGTATAATGTGAACGGCACATCGCTGAATTGTTTCGAATGAAATGATCTCTCTCGTCCTCGATTTGCTCGTTTTATACTGGGACACATTTACAAACATACATATATATATATATATATACATATACAATACTTTTGAAAACCTTTTCTCTCGTGAAAAATATACTGAAATAGTGAAATTTGGTCAAACGCTTGGTTTTCGTCTTCCTTAACAAAATAGAAATATAATATTGTGGTTGTAACTTGATGCTCACCGAATGTCGTTTCGATTCAGTTAACTCATTTTAAGGCTCTCTTTTGTAACCACAGAATAATTAGTCTTATTCTCAGTTTACATTTTCACCGCGACTTTGGTCTTTTCGTGAAATAAAAAATGGGAAAGGTTCTAAAATATCCTGTTACCAGTTACAATGTTTCATTTGAGTTTTTTTTTTGTTTCGTTTCACACACATAAATTTATTTACATTGGTTGAGTGTACACATTACTACTTCATGGGTTTGTGTGTGCACATATTGTGTGCACCACACACTATTATTTATATTATAACATTGTGCCTTGTAAAACGGCATGAGCTCATCAGCCAGTTTTCCCAATTGGGCAAGAGTTAAGTCCTTTTGCGTGGCGATGATGGGGGCGATGTTTGGAGGTAAAGACTGGATGAACTTCTGTCTCACCAAGTCCTCCGCCACTCCAACTTGTAGCTCTTCGAGTTTTACCGAAGGTCGTCCGGTCTGCGGAGAAGACGCGATTAACTTCTCTAAGAGTTCAGGTTTCGTCCTCTCAAAAAGTCCCAGGATTTCTGTTCGTAGGAGCGAGTAATTCTGTGACGAGAGGACCGCCGCTGGAAGAGGATTGACTGTCTCGGGAGGCAACGCAGCCAGAATATGATAAAATTGAGATGTGAAATTTACGCCTCCACAATTTTTAACCATCCTGAGACTGCTTCTTCATTAAAAACAGGTCTGATGGAGATCGCGTTCGCGAGTTCCACTTCTTGGTGTGGAATAAAATGAGCAGCTTGATGCCGCTTTGTGAATCCATTTTTTTGTATGATCACGGTTTGTTCGAGGAAGAGGGGTCACCAGTTATATGTGTGGTGTATTTTGACGTTATATGTCCCTTTTAGGTGAAATGTACGAAATAGGCGAACTCTTCTAGATGTAGCAGGTTGGGTTATGTGATTAACGAGCTTCCTTAGGATAAAGGAAAATATTGAGCTAGATTCTTAATTCCTTGGTAAACAGCTAAAACAAGCCTCGAAATTGCTAACGGATAAGACAACTTCTTTCTTCTTGAATAATAATAATTGCTAACTCTATTTTTTCACAAAAATACATCTATATAAATAATCATTATATCTACTCATAATTATACAAAATTCAACCAATCAGGATTGAGATACATTTAATTGTCACACTTATGTTCATTTTTCGAATAACAGACATTATGGTTAACAAAGTGACCAATCACCTTTTAGACATAAGTACTGCAATTATTGTCTAATCAGCGTCACGATAGATTTAAAAAGTTAATAACGCTCAAACCGTTTGCATGTAAACACGGCTGAAATCCAGGAGAAACTGGAAAGCATTCTCCCCAAAGATACACTTGACATCTTCGATCCAGAGGAGGGAGAATATAAGAGTTACCCCCCAAACACCAAAAGAGCCGAGCCAACACTAACATTTAAGTGAATGAACTAATATATATATATATATATATATATATATATATATATATATATATATATATATATATATATATATATATATATATATATATATATATATAAAAGTTCACGAAAAAAGTTAAGAATCATAACCAATGGAGATGACCCGACCACCGGGCACCTAAACTAAAAATTTAATGCTTCTTTCATTTCCGCACTATTTTCCCTCACCCCTCTTTTTCCCAACTTTCTCTAGAAAAGTTGAAAGTTGAAGTTTTCCGAATTTTTAAGCGCTCAATCAGAGCTCGGATCCAGCTACGATACTGAATGTGTATTCTCGGTAAAGGAGGTAAAGGTTAGGGAAAGCGAAATCGATGGGGTGCTCTTCCATACGAGGTCTTACACGGAGAATAACAGAAGCATCGACTCAACAATGTCGCTATCTGTGACCCGCACGATTTGTGCTCCAAAAAAGTCCATACTTTGGCTCTTTACCTCACTACCCAGCACAGTAGGCGACGGTTTCGGAAAGATCATTCACCGACCGAGTACAGTAGGATTTTCATTCCTTTATTTACAAGAGAAAATATTGCTTACTGCGGAGTTTAATTTTCCATTTACAAAAGAGAAAATACTACAAACCAGGAATTCTATCTTCATATTTACGAAAGAGAATAATACAAAGCGGTAAGTCTATCTTCCCATTTACGAAAGAGATTAATATAAAACGGGAATCTATCTTCCTATTTACGAAAGAGAATAATACATACTGGGAAGTTTGCCATCACATTTATAAGGTTCAGTGTGTGAACCGTTTAAATTTTTCATTCGAATGTTTTACTTGGTTCGACCCCCTAACATCAAGTCATTTTTTTATTTAATAAAAGCTTCCGAAGTTTGCATGAATTCGAAGAAGGAACTGTGAATGGGTGCTAGGTGTCAAGTCTTGTGAGAGACGCCGGGTGCACCTGCATCGTAGCGTCGGAAAAATTGCTCCCCAGGTTATTTGCCTTTCCCACGATGAGTTATTGGCTGGCCATTTCAGCCAAAATAAAACTGCCCAAAGAATCTTTAAATATTTCTTTTGACACAGCGCTGCCAAAGAAATTGCAGAATTTTGTTGATCCTGTGATATTTGCCAAAAGACGACGGCAAAATGACGAATCGCACCTGCCCCCCTGCAAAAAACTTCCACTGTGTCTGAACCTTTTTTTAGAGTGGCTATCGACTTGAGTGGCCCAATTCAACCCCCGTCGAGCGAAGGACACTTTTAGATCGTCACGCTCGTGGACTTCGCTACGAGGTTCCCTGACACAGTTCCCCTTAAAAGAATTGATAGTATAACGTGCGCGGAAGCATTAATAGCTATCTTTTCCTGAGTTGGCATCCCTAAGGAGATATTGTCTGGCCGAGGCAGACAATTTACGTCTGAACTCAGGGAAAACTTCTTTGATAAAACCTCTCTTCACAACCCCTTTCCACCTTTCTGGTAACGGAGATTGCGAAAAATTAAACGAGATTCTGAAGACCGTCCTAAAGAAGCTGTGCAAAGCTCAACCCTAAAAGTGGCATCGGTATCTGCCAGTCGCTCTCTTTGCGTACCGTGAGATTCCTCATATGACTTTAGGGTTCGCCCCGTTCGAACTCCTTTATGGGCGAAATGTCCGAGGTCCAATGAGTATTCTCAAAGAATTGTTCGCAAATCCCCGCCTCAATGGAGATTAAAACTTCGCATTCGTACGTATTAGACCTGAGGAAGCGCTTAGACGAATGCGCCGAAATCACGTATAAAAATACGGATCTTAATTTGGAGAAATACCAGACTTATTTCAACGTTAAGAGGAAAGATCGACGCCTCCGGTTCGGTGATGAGGTATTGCTCCTCCTCTGCACTGAATCTAATAATCTTCTTTCACAGTGGAAAGGCCGTTCCCCGTTTTAGAAGCACGAAGACCCGTGGATACCTCATAAAGACCTCTCCGGTAATAAGTTATATCACATAAACATGCGTAAGCGATACCACCAGCGCGCGTGTATTAATAATATAGTCGCGCTTGACGAAGATGCGGTGATGGAAGCCACTTGCTGACCCCCCCCCCCTCCCGAGCCTATCAATCTGATACAGACACTTTGCGTCGAGTCAGATCAGGAGCACCCCCTACCTGCACTCCCCGGTTCCAGTGAAGAAACCGCCCAGGAACTCGATTTAAATCCCCATTTGCAACCCCCACAAAGGGCTCAACTGGCTAAGCTAGCTATTAGTTGAATTTGTGAACGTGATTTCGGAAAAGCCAGAATGTGCGCGTCATTTCATAGATGACATCTCTCTGAAAACACAGGGGCCTGTTCACACTAAACAGTACCCCTTGACTGTGCCTCTTGGTTCGGCCTTTAATTCAGAAGTGGAAAATCTACTAAAGTTGGGTATCATTAAGCTTTCCACCTATGATTTCTACTCCACCATTATAATGGTAAGTAAGCCCCATCAAACTTTCAGAATGTGTGTAGATTTCCGGAAATTGAATTCCGTGACAATTTTTGACGCGGAACCAATCCCGCTTATCGACTAGAATCTACACCTGTTTAAACAAGCCAATTTTATCTCAGAAATAGACCTATCTAAGGCCTATTATCAAATTCCCCTCAAGGATAGTGCTCGGAAGTACACTGTGTTCCCCACTGAGAAGGGCATAATGCAATTTAGGCGTCTTCCTTTCGGTTTGGTTACTGCTTGCAGTAACTATAATGGAATAATGCGGCGAATCCTGGATGGCCTCGGTAACGTGTCGTTTTATTTCGATAATGTGTATGTTTCCACGCGTACATGGGAACAACACTTAGTCTCCCTTCGCTCCCTCCTCATGAGGTTTCGGGAACACGGATTGACCATTGGGCCTAGTAAATGTCATTTTGCCTATAATTCCATTCGTTATTTAGGCTTTCATATCGGGAAAAACCAGATGCCCCTCCCCCATCCCCTAGCAAAATAAAGTAAGTGCCATTGCCAGCATGCCTCTTCCGCGTACAAAGAAACAATTCCGCTCTATTTTGGGATCCACATCTTTCTACCGGCGTTTTGTCCCCACTTTTTCCGTCTTAGCTTCTCCCCTTAGTGCCCCGTTATAGAAACAATCCCCAGATCCCTTCGTGTGGAACCCAAAAGCATCCGCCCACTTTGATAAACTTAAGTATTGTCTCACTTCTGCCCCATTCTAAGACTTCGCAATCCGGCCAAGCACTTCGAAATCAGGACCGACGCGTGCAACGAAGAATTAGGATGCGTTTTGTTGTAATACGACGATGATTGCAGCCATCCGATTGCATACGCGAGCCAAAAGCTCTTGTCGCTTGAGAAGAACTACGCGACCATAGAACGTGAGGCTCTCGCGATAGTTTGGGGATGTACAAAAATTTAAAATGAATTTTTTGGGAAAGGAGTTCGTGATCGAAACGAATCACCGCCCATTAGCCTATTTACAAAAAAACCCAGTAAAAGTCAGAACGGTAGACTCATGCCATGGAGTACCAATTTCATATATTTAATATTAAAGGTTCCGAAAATTGTATGGCTGACTCTGACTGCCTTAATAGGAACCCCATAGAGGAGCTTTCCCCTACCTCGTAAGATCGAGTCACTGAGGGTGTGTACTCACAATTGTATATATTGTTAAGCTTTGTCCCTCTGTATATATATTGCCTTTAATTATTTTTTATTTTATTTTGCAATTAATTGTAATGGTCACCATGTTTGTTTGTTTTTTATATTATTGTTACTTATCGTTAACTCCTAAGTTCCACAACCTCATATGAATCTATTTTTTTTCCGCGGCTATGTAGGCCCGAAGTTAAAAATTCCTCTATTAGCTTTTATCTCGTCAGGTAAATTGTTTTCTCTAATTCCTATCTCTCCCATTTGTGGGGAATGACATTTCCCATCCCTTACGTGTCTGTGAAGTTTCATCTTAGGACAGGAGGCGTGTGGGAGTATGAAACTCAATACCCCGTTATCACACATATATTCCCTGTTCGAGACGGATTAGCGAGGCTGTATTTAATTTAGAGTGATTTATTATTGTCTTCCCCCAGTTTGATAACATCGTAACGCTCTGAGGCTCTGCAGTTGTGTTCATCTCCTCCCTACCTTCGGGTTAGAAGGGAAATTATCAAGGTCCATGTTTGCTTAACCCCTTAACTGCGGGATTTTCACATTCAAAACAGCGTCACTGTGAGGAGTTATTTTCCCGAATTTCCCCCTTTTTCATTGTTTTGCATTTTACTTACTTTAATTGCCTATTGTAATTTCTATACATATTTCTACTTGTTTATATAATTATGTTGTCCATTGTGTAAATGTATTACCACCTAAATCACCAAACAAATTCATAAATACTATAGAAAATATGAAAAATTTCGAAATAAATTATTTACCGTACTCACGATTTTTTATGAAAGCTCTGCCTTTGTGTGGTAATCTTTGAATCATTTCGTTGGGCAAAGATAAACATTGAATTGTTCGCAATGATATTGAACTACGGTTCTTTTCTTACGTCCTGCAAATACAACACATTGTTTCCTTTGACGCTTGGCCCCAATCATAGGAGAATCTTCTACAAAATGACGTCCAGTTAGGCGACTTGGGGTGGGCAGCTTTGAAGGCCTACCAGAAGTTTTGGATTTCTCAGTGCTGATGCCATAATTTGCAAATAAAGATGTAATCAGTTACAATTTAAATTGTAGGAAAGTAAGTCGGCAACCAAGTTTCTTGTGAATCACATGAGAATTTAACACAGCAATATCCAAAAATCGTAGATATATTTTCTTATAATATTTCTTCAGGTGAGTTCTTGCAATGTTTGTAGCTTACAAAAATTGATCCATCATATCCACCCCTGCCATATTATCTTTGTAGTCAATGCAAACTTTCAGTTTCTGTTTTTGTACGCCACCTTTTGCTGTTATTATTTCCATTGTTACATCATGAAGAGTAGTCATGATCAAAATGTCTTTTCTGTCTTTCCATTTCATGAGCATTAATATATTTCGGTACCGGACTGATGTTTCTCCTTTCTTTAGCTTTGCTGAAGTCACCTCCTTTAGAAGTCCTTTTATGTTCTTCCGCACAGTACCTATGACATCAGTTCCATGCGATGCCAAATAATCAAATAAAAATACACTTGAATAATAGTTTATATACCTAAGGAGTTTCCTTTATCCAATAAATCTTCCATTAGTGATAGGACTATGTTGGTTAAGTGGGTCTGGTTCGTCCGATCAACATCAACTAGATTTATAGGAATATTAGTTCCCTTTTCTGTATACACTATAAAATCATACACATAACCTGTTTTGGCTTCACAGAGCATGAAACATTCTACCCCAAATCTTGCTCGTTTGAGAAGAATATACATCTTCCAACTCAATCTTCCTTCCCACAGCAATAGACTTTCATCGACAGAAACATTACGCTAAGGAATGTAGACAGCTTTAAAACTTTGTTTATATAGGCTTAGCAATTCATCTATTTTATACAGTTTGTTGTTTGCATCAGTACTATGGGAAAAATGCAAAAGTTTCAGGATCAACAAAAATATATCCCTCTTTATCATGTCATAAAATTTGGGTGTGTTTGTTATTGGACTTCTAGAGAAATAAGATTGCAACGTTGGTTTTTGTATAACCCCCATCAAAAGCAGAATGCCTTCAAAAAGCCTAAATTCTTCAACAGAAACATCTTTCCAATCATAAAGCCTACTTCATTTTTTAATTCTCAATGCACTACTTGCATCAAAAATAAATTTAGCAGCGTAATTGTTTGTCTCATCACAAATCAATTTTATAATATTATCATTCACTACGGATTCAAAAATTTTAAAAACATCCCTTGCTTCTATATCCGGATATATTTTGCAACCAGCATTACCCGTAAATAGAAATGGTTCGCGAGCTTCCCCGAAAGGACTCCAGGAATCACTTGCAGTCACGTCATTGTCGGGCCAATCATTCACAGATTAGTTATCTAACACTTGCTCTATATCCACATCAGTAACAGAATGACTAAGATGGAGGCTTGACTCATCACTATCATCAAATAATAGATCTTCACAATCGTCTTCGTTGATATTTCTCTTGGCCATGATAGCAAGACCTATTCCAAATTCGATAAAAAACAACACCAAACTGGATGTGAGGGTTTGGAACGTACATACTCGCATGCCACCAGACAATCGTGGGAACGAAAGAAATTTGTCGTTTGAGTTGACCTTCGTCTCCTCTCCCCCCTCCACCCCACCCTTCCCCCAACTGGCGACAGGAAGTCTGACGAAAGAAGGCCTATCTCACAGAGAAGCCTAAATTCTATTTGCCTTCTTTATACCATGGAGATTGTCCAGAAGGCGCTGCGATAAGCGAATTGTCGTAAATGGAATCTCTCTCTCGATTTCCCATAATCCGCGGTATAAATAACATCGCCGTTCATCCCTCTACAGCAGTGTCCCAAACCTACTCGCGTAACGCGTTGAACGAGATTCGTTGCCGTAACGTATCGACTGCCAACGCGCCGCCGAGTCAACTTGGTCGCTGTCTTAAAGTGTTCCTGAGGCAAATCCCACCCCGCAGAGTCTGTGACTAGAAGAATAAGCTCTGTTGCTCAACGTAACTTGAGAAAGAAAAGGAACATCCAGATAGTTACTGGAAGTTATTATTTGTTAGTGTCACATCCAGTTAGGAGTGAACTAATCGGAACTGCAGTCAGCAGCCCCGAACCCGTCGTCTTATCCCCCCTCTCCCCGAGAACTCGTGTTAACGCCACCCGAACCACCTCGTCTGGACCTGAGTAGTCGTCTCTCCAATCCATCACAATTAATGGTAACCTGTAAACCCAGTGTCCCTCTACTCATAAATTACCTATTTAATTAACAGTGATTGATACTCCCATTGAGTCGTTATAAATCTAGACGCTTAACGTCAGTGTTTAATATTTAATCCTTAATTTTGCCCGTTTAACTATTGCTAATTATTATATTTGTGTAAAGTAAAGTTTATTTTTTTGTACGTGTGTTTATTTGTAGCTCCTCCTTTTTGACGTACCCTTGGCAAGACTTTAATTAAGAATCCCTTCGGCAAATTTATTCAACCTGTATTATGCACTCTTAGAATTCAACAATCACAAACCTCCCCCCAGTAACAAGTGGGACTTTTATAGTGAGAATCCTGGCTACGGCACAACCCACCTCTAACCAGCTTTCGCACGTTCAGTAGGAAGTAGGAATTACAGCATATATATATATATATATATATATATATATATATATATATATATATATATATATATATATATATATATATATATATATATATATATGATCGTAAATTGGATCATAGGGTCAATACCATAGACATAAACAAAAGCGGTGTGTCCAGATCAAGGACTAAAATAATTATTGGACCAGACTATGAGCAATTCTACGACATATATAAAAGTGGTGTCAGCTTTGAGGGGTAAAATTTTTGAGAAAGCGAACTCATATAGCCTGAAACTTGCCAACGTCCAAGGAAGCCCAAATAAACTAACGTAAATTTTAATAATTAGATTCTATTCCCCGAAGAAATATATATATATATATATATATATATATATATATATATATATATATATATATATATATATATATATATATATATATATATATATATATAATAACCATTAACAACCCTTTCCAGATAGCAAAAACAAAGCTAGGAAAATATTCGTTATTTTGGGGATTAGTTATTAGATTGTATCGGTTAGGAACAATCGCAGCTTCTAATTCTCTAACTAGGTGCGTAAGTTCTTTCGTGAGTCACCAGTTGCGTCAGCAAGAGCAACAATTGCTTCACAATCGTTCGAAGTTTTCGTCAAGCAAGGACAAGCTCTCGGTCTCACAGGACAGGAACTAAAGGAATTCGTCCAAAGCGAACAGCAAGAGGAAAGAGCACGTGAAATGAAAGTAAGAAAAGAAGAATTGGAAGAAAGGAGAAGAAAAGAAGCGTTAGAATTTGAAGAAAGAGAAAGGATTCGAAAACATGAAAGATAATTAAGCAGAGACCAAGTAGAAGTCAGTTCTGTTGGATCCCGTGATCATCAACCCCAGGCCCCCGCTATGGAATTTCCCCAATATAAAGACGAAGAAGATTTGTGCTCATACTTAACAAATTTTGAAAAGATCTTCGAGGTAAACGGATGGGCCATAGAATCCGAAGGAGTCAGTAGATTGCTCCCATTGCTCAGTCCGCGCTTAAGAGAAATTTTCATCTCGTTACCACACGAAGCTAAAATAGACTATAGCACCTTGAAGGCCGAATTGATATCCGCCTTCAACTTGAACCCTCAGTTCGACCGCGCTAAGTTTAGATCGGCTAAAATCCAGCCCGGTCAAACTTACCGAAATTTTGGATATATCCTGAAGCGAAACCTCCAGTACTGGCTAGAATCCTCCAAAGTTGAATCGGAGTATGAGGCCCTGATTGACTTTATCTTAAAAGACCAGCTATTGTCCACCCTCCCCCAGGAGATTGGAGCATTCGTGCAAGACCACCGAGCGTCTTCCTTTCAAGATTGACTCGAGGAAGCTGATCTCCATGCGACAATTTACCGCCTATACCCACATGATACTCGGAAGAATAGTTCCGCGTCCCCGAAGAATAAATTTAGTCAATGGAAGTCCCAACAAAGGAAACCCACTTCATTGATAAAGACCACAGCCCCGTTCAGGCCAAAGAATAAGCCTTTTGTAGCCCACGAAGACAGAAAACCCCCAGTCTTCAATACCCCCTACCCCGTTCAGAAATCCCACGGATCGATCGATTACGTTATACAGACACCCGCAGGTGATAAGTTATATCACATAAACATGCTAAAAAAGTATCATAGACGGGCCTGTATAAACAATATAGTCGCCTTCGACGAAGAAAGGGTAATTGACGCCGTTCACCCAAACAACCTCCTGAATATTGTTAATTCGATTTGCGTAGAGTCAAGCGAAGATTGTTCCCTCCCCGTCCTCCCGTCCAAACTGCCCCCCATAAAAGAACCTTTTCACGAGTTGGATGTAAACTCCGACCTCATCCCTGCCCAAAGGAACCAAATGATGGCGCTTTTGGAAGAATTTAGTGACGTCATTTTCGAGTCACCAGGATGCTCGACTCAGTTCGAACATGATATCGCCCTTACTACGCTCGAACCTGTGCGATGTAAGCCCTATCCCGTACCGGTGCACCTAAGAGACGCTTTCAATGAGGAAGTCGACAATCGTTTGCAATTAGGGATTATCGAGCCATCTACGTCCGACTACTGTTCCGCAATAGTCATGGTCTGAAAGCCAGACCAGCCCTTTAGGATGTGCGTCGATTTTCGGAAGTTAAACACCGTCACCGTGTTCGACGCCGAGCCTCTTCCCCTAATTGACCAAAATTTACATCTCTTCGAAGGAGCCGCCTACATCACTGAGATAGACCTATGTAAGGCCTATTACAGGTCCCCCTAAAGGCATCAGCGAGGAAACTAACAGCCTTTCCTACAGACAAAGGTTTAATGGAATTCACCCGTCTTCCTTTTGGCCTAGTCACTGCCTGCAGTAGCTACAACCACATAATGCGCCGTGCAATAGACGGTTTAAAAAACGTTTCTTTTTATTTTGATAACGTGTATGTGGCTACACGTTCATGGAACGACCATATCTTGTCCCTCCACCCGCTTTTAGAACGCTTAAAGCATCATGGCTTAACGATTAAACCCTCAAAATGTCATTTTTCTTATAAATCCATAGAATACCTTGGATTTAAAATAGGCGAAAGTCATCTGGCCCCACAGAAAGAGAAGGTAAAGGCTATTGTAAATATGCCCTTACCGCGCACCAAGAAGCAATTACGGTCTTTCCTCGGTGCCGCCTTGTTTTACCACCGCTCCGTACCCCAATTCGCTTTTGTAGCAGCTCCCCTAAACAATCTGCTAAAAAAGAAACTCCCGGACCCCCTCCAGTGGAACCCCGACGCCAAAGCGCACTTTGAAGAGCTCAGAGAGAAGCTAGTCTCCGCCCCAATCTTAAAACTGCCGAACCCTCAAAAGAAATTTGGCGTAAGGACAGATGCCTCCCAACTGGGTATTGGATGCGTATTACTCCAATACGACGAGGACCAAGAACCCGCTCCTATAAGCTTTGCGAGTCGGCGACTGAGGGCTCGCGAAAGGGCATACGCTACGGTAGAACTGGAAACTCTAGCGATTGTTTTTGGGATTACAAAATTTAGAATGTATCTGGTAGGTCGTCCATTCCTCATAGAGACTGATCATAGACCGTTAGCCTACTTAAAAACTTGTAAAAACCGAAACGGCAGGCTAATGCGCTGGTCATTATTTCTAGCGGAGTACCGTTATGAAATCAGATATCTAAAAAGGTCTGACAATGTACTCGCAGATAGCCTTTCGAGAAACCCAATTTCAGATAGCGATTAATAGTCAATTATTTACATATTTTTTTGTGTGTATCTCTTTGTATAAATAATTATTTCTTGCCTGTACTTTGTATGTGTTTTGTTTTGTTTTGTATATGTAAATTAGAGAAACTGAGGTAGCAGTAGTATTTTGTAGCCATTAGATATTAAGGTAAATTCCTAACGGTTTTGATAAAATTACCGACTCAATTTTTCGAGTCGAGCAAAATAATTACAAATTCCCCCGGTGAAGTTAATTTTCTCATTATTCCTTATTTCATGGCGGAATAATGTTCCTCGAAATAGGTAGGCGTGTGAGGGTATGGAACGTACATACTCGCATGACGCTAGACAATCATGGGAACGAAAGAAATTTGTCGTTTGAGTTGACCTTCGTCTCCTCTCCCCCCTCCACCCCACCCTTCCCCCAACTGGCGACAGGAAGTCTGACGAAAGAAGGCCTATCTCACAGAGAAGCCTAAATTTTATTTGCCTTCTTTATACCATGGAGATTGTCCAGAAGGCGCTGCGATAAGCGAATTGTCGTAAATGGAATCTCTCTCTCGATTTCCCATAATCCGCGGTATAAATAACATCGCCGTTCATCCCTCTACAGCAGTGTCCCAAACCTACTCGCGTAACGCGTAACCCTCACGTTGAACGAGGGTCGTTGCCGTAACGTATCGATTCCCAACGCGCCGCCGAGTCAATTTGGTCGCTGTCTCAAAGTGTTCCTGAGGTAAATCCCGCCCCGCAGAGTCTGTGACTAGAAGAATACGCTATGTTGCTCAACGTAACTTGAGAAAGAAAAGGAACATCCAAATAGTTACTGGAAGTTACTATTTGTTAGCGTCACATCCAGTTAGGAGTGAGCTAACCGGAACTGCAGTCAGCAGCCCCGAACCCGTCGTCTTATCCCCCCTCTCCCCGAGAACTCGTGTTAACGCCACCCGAACCACCTCGTCTGGACCTGAGTAGTCGTCTCTCCAATCCATTACAATTAATGGTAATCTGTAAACCCAGTGTCCCTCTATTCATAAATTACCTATTTAATTAACAGTGATTGATACTCCCATTGAGTCGTTATAAATCTAGACGCTTGACGTCAGTGTTTAATATTTAATCTTTAATTTTGCCCGTTTAACTATTGCTAATTATTATATTTGTGTAAAGTAAAGTTTATTTTTTTTGTACGTGTGTTTATTTGTGGCTCCTCTTTTTTGACGTACCCTTGGCAAGACTTTAATTAAGAATCCCTTCGGCTAATTTATTCAACCTGTATTATGCACTCTTAGAATTCAACAATCACAAACCTTCCCCCAGTAACAAGTGGGACTTTTAGAGTGAGAATCCTGGCTACGGCACAACCCGCCTCTAACCAGCTTTCGCACGTTCAGGAGAAATTACAGCCTATATATATATATATATATATATATATATATATATATATATATATATATATATATATATATATATATATATATATATATATATATATATGATCGTAGATTGAGTTATAGGGTTAATACCATCGACTTAAACAAAAGCGGTGTGTCCAGATCAAGGACTAGAATAATTATTGGACCATGTTATGAGCAATTCTACGACACTGGCATAAATTTCCGAATTATGAACATAAGAAAAGAAGGACACTGCAAAAGATCATTCATGGCCTACACTTGGCGGCTCCTGTTCCAGTCAACACACAAAAGATTTCTTACCAGAGAAAAGTCATCAACATTGTCACCCTTTACATGAGTTCGTCAGATCTTATCTACAATATACATAAAATGCATCCACAGGATTATGTCCATTCATGCAACCCCAAAATATAATCTCCCCACTCCTTAGAAAAATATATACATATGTACATAAAAAAGTCAGTCCCATCTAGCAGCTTCATCCATATATTTATCTAATCTATTCTTAAAACTACCCAGAGAGGAGGCTTTTATCACATGTCTAGGGAGCCCATTCCATTCATCTACCACACGATTTGTAAACCAATTCCTCCCAATCTCCTTCCTAAACCTATACTTATCAAGCTTAAACCCATTGCTACGTGTCCTGTCATGTTCACTAAGTATAAGAACTTTACCCAGATCCCCTTTATTATATCCTTTTACCCATTTGAAGACTTCAATCAATTCCCCTCTGACTCTTCTCCTTTCCAATGTATGTAGATTTAGTTTTCTGAGCCTTTCACCATAAGGTAAGTTCCTTAGCCCACCAATCATCTTTGTCATCCTTCTCTATTTTAACCAATCAGCGTATTGATGATGTATCTGGGTACAACTTATCAGCCAATCAGCCTTTAGAAACAAATATGTGCGTTCTGCAGAGTGTAGTTCAAGAAGAAACGGAGGTGCACATATATTTGCGTTCCGCAATAGCTTGTCAATTTACGAACGCACATATTTGTGCGCTCCGCAGTTAAGGGGTTTTGCAGTGTCGGATATCCCTTGGGACGCCTTGCTGCCCACAGCCTTCTGACGACCATGGCTGTGACTTCTACTTAATGTGAGGTCTGCAAAGCCTCAGCGGATAGAGAGAGCCCGAGCCTCTTGCCGTCCAGATACAAGTATCTGTCCCCTAGTGAAGTGGTCCCCTGGCCCTTGTGATCTCATCAGCAGATCGTCTTCGCGTAATCCGCCCTGATCAGAGGAAGATTACAGAAACCCCGTTTACGCCCCGGAAGATTGTTTTGGGTTTCTCTTGTTTCACTACATTGGATGAGTCTTCCGGCCGTCCCGCAGACGAATCTCGATTTGTGATTACTTCTCCCTGGAGCTGAGGTAATCTCAAGCCCCCCTCCCCCATTTTGTGTAACGCCAATAGACTTGCTAAGTCTTTTTTTCAATCCAACTTATTGGATAACTTATATATTCTTCCCTGACCTAGTTTCTTTAATTTTTGCGCGTCATAATATTCTTTGGTCGTACTAATTATTATTTAGATTTCCATACTTATATGTGCCCTTGTTCTTATTATTATTTGTATTAAAGTTTATTTTTGTAGTGTTTATCTTTCGAATAACCCTTGAGATGAACTCGGCAAACGTATTCCCATTCAAAGAGCCAACCTTAATAATATCGCACTCCAGTTGGAAGGTATTTAATATCCCCAATTCAATTGTACCCGAGCCCAGCGTCGACAGTGGCGGCCTGGCTTACAGACGTCTGTACTTTTTGTTGAGACTTTGGGGTAACATGCCTTCGTCCCTCGACAATAATAAGAATAATAATAATAATGAGACTGTTGTATGTTTCTGTCCGCTTATTTATACTAACGCCAATTAAGGGGGCGTGGCTTCGCTTCTCTAATGTGAACGCGGGGTGGAGCATATTGGATCAAAGGGTATGTGTGTGTGTGTGTGTGTTCTTTACTAAGATGTTGGGCGGAGCTTGTTTGGTAAAAAGATGTGTTGGTATCAAGATATTATCTGACTTTGGGAACCTAACCGTTCTTTATCAACTGACATTTATACCAAGATTGATTTTGTTTTTTCACGGATTCATGTAAGCTCTGGCGGACCAGATCAGACTATGTTTTGTGTGTACACAGCTGTTTCCACCGTCTTTGTTATCTCTGTGGTCAGACCTTCGGCTCGCATCTGTTTCCATAATGTATGAGTGTTTGTACGTTCGCGTGTGAGTACAACTATTTCACTTGCCTTATTACAAAGTATTCTGCTCTATTTTACAATATTTACAAATATTTGATTTGTCTTACATTAATTCATTATTACAGGATGGTATATTATTTCAATGTTCGATTTTTTTGTGCCTGTTACAAGCCTTTATAGGATTCACCGGATACTTTTGTTGAACCTATTCCACCTTGCAATGCACTTTTGTGTTATTATTTACATTCACGTAAGCTATTCATTATTATTTCACAAAGATGTTATACATATATTATTTACACAAAGAGTTATTCTTATGTATAGAGACTGTTATACACTTTATAGATTATTTGGTTTTGCATAATTATTTGCGTGTCCATTTCAAGACTTCATAGGATTTATATGACACACATTTGTGAGGCTTCATTGTTGATCCTAATCGATCTTGCAATGGACACCGCAAAACTTTTGATCTTGGTCAGAGTATTTTTTCTCAGACGGGAAGACCCCTTTAGCTGAGGTGTGGAAGCGAGTCAAAAGGATTCGGGGCAAGTTCTCGCAGGACCCCCCTCCCGTGAAAAAAACAAAGCAACTATGACTGCATGTCTTTTCTTTTCTTGAGTTATCATGTTATTTCAAAAAGGGTTTCCTAAAAATAAATGATATTTTAATTAATTTGAAAGAATAATAAACTGAAAATGAAATGTCCTCAAATACCATACCATTCGCCGTCATATATATATATATATATATATATATATATATATATATATATATATATATATATATATATATATATATGAGTGAAAAGACTCCAAAATTAAATTATTTACCGATAAAGGAGGAAAGACACTCTGAAGATCATCGCATAGATCGAAAGCTCAGCAATTAAAGTCAAGTGTGGTTTTTACCAAACAAATTTGAATTATATATATATATATATATATATATATATATATATATATATATATATATATATATATATATATATATATATATATATATATATATATATATATATATATATATATATATATAAAGTCAACAGCCACGAAGGAAAATGAAACACGGGAGATCTGCGAGGCCTTTCCACCAATCGTCCTTTCCAAAGCAGACGAAATTTTTTGCAAAGAAGACGCAGACAGATGGGGACATTAAGATTATAAGGGTATTAACAAGTACCTGAAAACCAACCCTATTAAAGAATTAAGCCTACCGAAACAGAAAGTAACCAATGAAAAAGGGGTATACAAAAAAGAGGAGGGAGAGTCAAAACTAAATTATAAGATTACAATTTCATAATTCTTCTATTTGAGAAGCAATAACAATTTATAAGAGATGAAAATTACCAAGAATAAAACCAAAAATATATTAAACATAGGAATAACTAAAAAAGTATATAAACGCGCATATATGACAAATGAAGAATATAGGGAGAAATAAGCCTGCCGAAACAAAAACAATCTCAAACAGGTGGACATTATCATGAATAAAACAGAAAATATATTTACCATAGGAATAATTAGAAAAGCTAATTATTGATTAGGTCAGTAATTTTATCTTTAAGGTCATTCTTGAACATTTTTTTAATACAAAGGCCAAAAAAATGCATGATGGGGCTGAGGTCAAAATTACAATTATAAAAGTAAGCTGTATAATCGCAGATTTTATAAGATTTCGTGAAAAGAAATCTTTCGATCTGGCGATCACAGAACTCTTGGTCCAATATATCCGATGAGAGTTTTCACTCAAATGAATAAATATCGCATTTGATGTTTGCTCAGTATTTACAAAATACTTATGCTGTACGTACTTGCAAATCTTTGCTAGATTGGCCGATATAAAAAGAGGGACAATCCAAACATGGAATTTTATATATTATGTTGTTGCTTACATTAGGGCTATTTTTGATTAACATTCCTTTTAGTGTATTATTGTAGGAAAAAAACAAGGTTGACATGAAGAGATTTCAACAATAAGTTTATGGTTTCAAAACCATTAAAATAAGTCAAACTGGGGATGTTCTTAGGGGTTTCTTTCTCACCGGTACTTTCATTATAAAACTTTTTGTGGGCTTTATTATGGGAAATATCAAGTATATGTTAAGGATAACATAAATCTGTACCCATTTTTTTTATCTATTCAATTTCGTGATCTAAATACTGGAGACTGACGATGCGTAATGCAGGTAAAAACATAGAGGAAAAAATAGATATTTTGATTTTAAGGTGGTGGCCTGAATAAAAATGGACATAAGTTAAGTTATTGGTTAGTTTTCTATAAATACTGAAGTTACATTAAAATGGTTATCTAAGTATTAAGACATCTAAGAAAAAGAGGCCATTGTCTTTTTATAATTCTAAAGTAAAGATTGAATAAGGTAAGATTGAATAAATATGTACAACCTTGTGAAAGAATTAAAAAATAAATGTATTAAGCTGGGCAATGTGAACTCAGTTTGTCTATTTGAAGGCCCTAAAGTGTGAGTCATTCTTTCGTCCTGATATTAATGAAAGTGTATCCATTCCTTGTATTATTATATAGCAATTGTAAGCCTTGATAGTGGTGTAAAAATTGTAAAATATGTTAATGTAAGTTGGGAGAATAAATTTAATATTATGGGAAACTAATCAAATATATAAATTAAGTATAAGTTGATGTTAAAATACCGCATTCATATATGCGGGCTGTTGATGTAAAGAGGGAGATAGACTGTGTTTAAAGATGAATTCTCTTATCAAGAAAAGCCATCGGACAACCGTCCAAGTTCCCACCGAATAAAGAATATTGAATCCAGCTCCAAGATTCCTTTTACCTCTGGGGAAATCTCTGATCACCATTTACCTAGCCTACAATCAAGCAAGAAGAGAGCTTTCTACTCTTATGGAGTCAGTGCCTTGTAAATACCAGGCATTCACAGTAGAAGCAAACAGGCAGCCGCTATGCCGAATCAAGAAACCCATTTGGCTGCCCCAAGAGTGGTAACAAAACACGGTAATAAATCACCCTTGGTAATTACATCACTCTTGAAGAGGCTTACCTCAGCCTTCAACCTATAGATTCACAGCTGCATCATCCTTTTTTTTAATTTTACGTAAGATAATATGTGTGCACGATCGGTGCCGATGAAGTGATGCGTAACGTAGCGGTAGTAAGGCTTGCATGAGATGTTGTCATGGTGAAAGTGGTAAAGGCATAAATTTGTGTAATCATCGTGATCCTATCTCTGTTGTGTGTGGTTAACATTTAGGAACGGTTATGAAAAAAAAATAAGGGAAAAAATCGAAAATGATAAAATGTGGAAAATGTAAAAATGGAGGAGGGGGGAATGTACTTATGTGATAATTAGAGAGTTAATGAGGAGTTCTAAATAAAGAAAAGGAAAATGATGATGAACTCTCAAGGATAAGGAAGATTTCCTTGGATTGAAAAAAAAATCAAAGCGTGGTTGACGCCGTGTAGACTTTAAGCAATTTGATCGTAAACAGCTTGGTCCAAGATGGACGCCAAGTTGGCGATAATTTTTTTTTTAAATAATTTAATTAAATGAGAATTTTGCAACTAGCCAAAAATCCTATGTTTAACTAACCGATAAAACCCATTGAAAGGGAAAGGGAAAGAAGAAAATAGTTTGGAACACGTGATACGAGTGATGCTTAAAGATTTTTAAGTCGACAGGGTATGCACGTGTTGAATTGAACATTTGAAAGGGCAAAAGAACTGGGTAACGAGGAGAAAATTATAAATGATGTCCGCGTTGAATTTGCCAGGACAACGATTTTTGTATTTTTTTTGCTTCTGTTCAATATATTATATTTAAAAGACCGGTCTCAGCATCAATCTAACAGGGTCGTTTTTTTAATAAACTACATTTTAGTTCAGAATAAATTTCTTGTTAATGTAATCAAATGAGAATGATAGAAGATAACTTTCTATAGAGAATACACATTAAGCAAATTCACTGTTCGTGTTGTAAACCATTCTTTTCGAGCGACAGTCAGGATCACAAGAAAACCATTACCACGAAAAGTGGCTGCTGTGATTTTTAGCAACGTCTGATTGTTGCGCTCTGATTCGTGTTTTTAACTCACGTGGTGTGACATCATAAATGTGTTCGATTTCGTACAAGAGTAAATAAACATTTTAAATAAAATTGCTAGTATAATTTTTAAAAGGTTTAGTATATATATATATATATATATATATATATATATATATATATATATATATATATATATATATATATATATATATATACTAATTAATGGGAACGATATTAAACCCTCTCCCTGGGAAAAATATGAATGATATTCAGTTAAGCAATCGCAGCAATTGAACAAAATTTATGTATGAGTCAGTTGGCTACATTACCCGTATACAGTCACCGCAACGGAAATTGATCGGATTGCGCTTGAAATAGACGAAAAGGCGCGATCAAATTGGTTTGAATTTCAGAGCATATAACGGTTTGTTTACAAACATCGTACGTCTGACAGCTCTGCACAGCCTTGTGGTTTGAAAGAAAACGATAACAGCTCTCAGTTGCCTCTCAGCTGTTGCACGGCACGTGTTGCTTTGCCACTAATTTTCCGCTCGGTTGGGCTATTTCGTTGTGTTTGTGTTGGTGACTGTTATATTTTGGGTGTAATTTTAGAGATGACTAACCACCTCTCTGAAGCGGAGAAGGCACAGATACTCGTTTTGAGGGAGAATTTGTCTACAAAAGAGATCTGTCGCTGGACAGGAAGAGGAGAAGCGACCGTCAGGATGGTGGCCACCGCGGCTTACAGTTTACTACCCAACGTTTTTCCTAAGCGGAAACTTGAGACTGTGGGTGGGACAAAAGAAGACTTACAGGAAGACTGATCTGCTGCTACGGATAGAGGATTTGAAGAAGCCTTTCATTTTACAGTTGCCGAACTGAAAAAGAATTATCCCAAATTGCTGGAAAATGTGTCGACGACTCGGAAATTGATTGATGGGCGATCAATTTCCGTTGCGGTGACTGTACCAGTGCTTTTAGGTGTAACAAATAGAATGTGTCACATGTCAATTTCTGTATTTGGGTAAGTTTTGCCATTCGGCCATAGTATTTTGGATGAGAGCCCTCGACCGTATAATGAAATACAGATACAGATCAGAACAAAAATCGCATTGAGGTTGAGAGTTCCATGGTCAATTCTCGTTAGTGGTGGGAGGGGGGGGGTTATTTCGGGTACTCTCATGCGTTTTTACAGAAACCAGCGGTCGTGGAATTTGTCTGGCACCTGTTCAATCTCAGAGGTTAGTGGATATGAGGAGAGAAGTCATATGTTGTGCTGTGAAGCTCAACGCCGTATTCACTAGGCTAGCGAGAGCCTTGATTGTGAATCCTTTTTCACCTTAAATCTTGGGTACCTTCTTCTCTTTCTGCAGGCCTCACTTATCTTCAACTTTCACGCTACTTTGATTCATAATTGTTCACGTCCCTCATTTTATTTTGTTATTCTCATATCCATTGAGTTCTGTCTAATCACAGTTAGATTTGATATGAACAGTCATAGTTATGTTTATAACATAGGTAAAAGTTCTAATATCAAGCACTAAGTGTTGTTGGAATAAAGAAGGAAGTTTAACACTTCAGAAAGTAGTTTCGTATTTAAATGCTCCAAAGGTATTAAGATAGATTTTGTTAATTTCAATAATGCTTTACTCAGACAAAGTAATTTCATCTACCAAATTTTAAGAATCAAATAAAGGTATAACTAACAAAGGAAATGGACTAATCCAATTTTCCGCCCTATAAATTTCATAGAGATTTCTTCACAATTTAAAATGAATCGCAGGTTATTATATTTGTTTCCGGTATATTTCGTGCTTCTCCTTAAATCAGCAACTACCTATGTAAGTAATACTATGGGGGTAAGCGCTATTTCCAATTTCATCAATTACACTTTGGTCTGGTCGTGAGATTCAGGAGAGCGAAGATTTTACCCTCTGCTAAAATCGCGCACGAGCTTTTCTCATTTCTTTAAGTGATTTTGGCTATATCATTTAAGCGCTCGTTTCGATTTGTAATTATGTAGCGCTAGCTGTAGTTTGTTCACTTGTCCAAAATCCAACAGCTTAGGGAGCGCATCCCTCCACTGGTCATTTAACCAACGTCCTTCCCACCTTTCAAAAAGAAGATGTGATACCTAGGAGAGCAGTACTCTTCTCAGAGTACTTATTTAGATTTCTTTCCATCAAATGTTGTTTTAGCTTTATGTGTGAGCCTATTATAGGATTTCATAAAACTCAAAAGTGCTATTTTTTTAGGTTTCTTTCACTGTATCATTCAATCTTGCAATGTGAGCAATGCAATATATCCTATTTTTTCATTTATACCAAACTCATTTAGTTATCAGACATTCAATACTATATCTAATAATCTTAGATAATGATTTGTAGCTATGATATTGCTTCACCATACAACGAGGAAAGAAAGGTTGAAGTCTTAATCAAAGCAAAGACTACCTCTTCAGTTTCGAAATCACGTATTTACTTAAACATTCGTTTTACCTTAATCGAATGAAACCATTAGAGAATATATAATGTAGAAATAAATATAGTGAAAATTACAAAGTGCGAGGAGACAAACAAAGATTGTCTCCTCGCATATATATATATATATATATATATATATATATATATATATATATATATATATATATATTAATTTTCACTATATTTATTTCTACATTATATATTCTCTAATGGTTTCATTCGATTAAGGTAAAACGAATGTTTAAGTAAATATATATATATATATATATATATATATATATATATATATATATATATATATATATATATATATATATATATATTAGGCGAACAAAATTCTAAACAAAATGAAAACTCAGAAAACAAGCTGGAAAAACATAACTATTTGGGTGGATTCAGGGAAGTTACTAATCTCCGAGGAGACAATTGCTTCTGGCAATTTATAAATAGGATTGGCGACTTTATTCAAGATATATTTGTTGAATTTGTATTGCCCTTAAGATGAATTGAAATAATCGACTTTGTTAATGATGATAGAATCTACAATTCTCCTTTCAATATAATTGTTTGATTTATAAAGGATTTTTGCTTGGTTGAAATCGAGTCTATGGTCGTAATTTTGCCTGTGCGTAAAGAGACTTGAAGAAATTGCACCTCTTCTTATATCAGCTTGGTGTTATTTTATTCTTTTATTAAAGTGGCCCGACTCTCTGATGTATGCCAAATTGCAATTATGACATGGTATACGGTAGAAGCCAGCGTCGTGATTGATGGGACGTAGTTCAGCCAAGGATTTTTGTATGGTATTTCAATATTTAAAAGTAATATTTATGTCATTTCCGTTCGCATATGATATTAAAGGTGGTCAAAGCTGGAGCATATGGGAAACTAATGCATTTTTAAAATTCGTCTCTTCGCAGTGTGAAGATGGCATATGTGATTGGAATTTAGTGGAACATTCTGGAATGACCACCTTAGTGCGGGTACGTTGAGATGCGCGGGACAGTTGGTTGGCAAGTGTGGTGAGGGAAGGTTCTGTGTTGCTCTCGTTTAACGGTGTCGATTGCCAGCTGGCGTTGTGTGCTGATTCGTACCCTGTAGTTGTCTCAGCTCAGTTTGTATAGTTGAGAAGTGCTCTGCGATTGTAGCGACTTGCGTGTACGTCCAAAATAGGACACGCGCGAGAGTCGCCACACACATAAAGTACAGAGAGAGAGAAAAGCAGAGGTAGCGCCTTTTACGAGAATATCACACGGCAGTAAACGAAGCACAGTTATCTCTGTTAGAGTTAGTCGAGGCAATCTTAGTCAAACATTGTAATCAAAGCAGAACCCAATAGCTATCACAATTAAACAAATACAAAAGAGATTAGCAAGGAGTGCCTCCCTTATCAATATGTTTGGCAGTAGCCAATCAATAGGCGAGTTATGTCGATGCCGACCAATTAACAAGTCGGCACATAAGAGGGAGGTGTGGCTTAGTTGGGCGTGAAACCTGTAGGGCGTGGTTTAAATTAGGTATAAAACTGGGGGAAGTCAGAACAGTAAAGATGACTACTATTATTATTATTATTTTTATATCGCCATATATATATATATATAATGGAGATCATGTGAGGTGCAAAGTTGACAGCCTTGTTCATATGTAAATGTCAGAGAGAGCTCTTACAGTAAAGGCGATTGTCTCTGATTATCTGATTGTAGGTGTAGATGTGCTGATGTGAATATACGTGATAAGAACACTGGGAGGCGTGACGATGACTGGTAATGGAGTGCAGTTTGGTGTATCTAATCATCTCAGTGAATCGGCATCAGGTAGTTGTGCGTCGGTTGTAGAACCTGAAGATGGGAAAGAACAGTTGTTCGGCATAACAGATAATGATTTTTCTGCTACTTTTGATGGGAAGACTTGGCCTGTTAACTGGGTGTGGAAAAATAGTCAGCCAGCGCAATTTAGAAATAAGACCAGTTGTTATAATACTAACTTGAGTGGGAAATTGAACGAAGAGTTCGAAAAGGAATTTGAAAGATGGATCGATGAGGGAATTTTGATGCAATGGGAGGAGAAAGTTGATGAAGGAATAATTCCACTGTTTGCAGTACAGCAACCCACAAAAAAATAGTTAGGCCTGTGCTAGATTTTCGAGAATTAAATAAGTATGTAGAATGTTATACAGGCGATGATGTAATTGATGTATGTGAAGAGAGTCTTCGTGAATGAAGACAAATGAATTTTTTTTTTAATTAACAAGATTTATTGAACAACAAATAATGGAATATGACTAATATGATAATACGATTAATGAATAGAATGTGTATTTATTATATTTATTGAATATAATTAATATATATATATATATTAAATATAGGGAAATGGCCGATGATTATAATGTTAAGAGGAATAAGCTATATAAGGTGATATTATAGTGAATAAGATATAAAATATGCGGAATTATATAGAATATAGTATATTACTGCCATGACGTTTTTGAAGTTTCAAATCAGGGGAACTGGAATTCAAAGGAAGAAATTACACTTTGAATATCTTTAGACCTTTGTATATACTGATGATTAATTAGGGAGCTAATTCTTACTGACCTTGATGGAGAGCTGCTGGGATAAAAGTGATCGTTAATATGCGCTTCGGACTCGGGAAACGGGAAAGTCTATTCTGATTGGTTAATTTTGAATTGGGTTGTGCAAAGGTTTTGATTGGTTAGTGTTTAGGAGGAGTCGTACTTTGATTTTGAGGTAACAGTATTGGTATCAAAGATCGTACAAAAATGGATTTTCGGCGAGATGCATAATTTTCTCAGACGGGAAATTGCCAACTGCCTCTTTATGAACTTTTTAGGAGCTTGCAAAGATGTCAGCTGCTACACTAGTTCATATATTGATGACATTTTTCTGGATAACTCTAGAGTCTCACTTGATTCAGTTGTTAATCACTTGAGTAGGTTTCCGTTGATCGCTAAGCCTCCTGAACCGTTGAACGGTATGCCGTATTGGGTTTAAAGTTGCTACCTGATGGTGATGAATTGTGGTTCAAGAGAGGTAACAAAGTAACGGAGGTGGGGAAAAAGATAGCTAGAAATGAATTGTTTTCGATGTGTGGATTTGACTGGCTAGCTGAGAATTGTTTGCACTATGTAAAGAGAAGGGAAGAAGGGTCACACTGGGATGATCCGGTGTGTGATGAACTAGTCAGAATGTTGAAAAAGATAGTGGAGAAGACAAAATATAATGATCCAGTCCGAGGATGTTAGCGATGCAAGCAACATCGACATTGGTGTTGTTGTTGAGATAGGTGAGAAGATCGTTGAGGATGCTGCATGGCTGCGTAAGAAAGATGATTTATGGGAAGGGGGATGAGTTTTGATGGTTTTGTATGAATTAGTTTGGATGGTTTTGATGTGGTCCTCTTTACTATTGCGCTCCCCATAAGATTGTTGCGAAACGTTGATCGTTAAACCGGATTTGGGTGATACGATAACGTTCCGAGAAATTATTACCTGACTCCAAAAGGTAAAGGATGAATATTCTTGCTGGGCGATGAGTAGAAATTTTGATATAATTTTGCCTTCGAGCAAAATGTGGTGATGGAAACAAGAAGACTGCAGTTCTATTTATTTATTGGCTTTGGGTAGAAAATTGTGAAGGAATTCGAATTAGTTTGATTTTCGATTTCACGGGCATATCTTTGATGATGCTTAAATACAACTCTCTTAATGTTCGTTGCTTTGGTACGATGAATAAATAAAACTCGTCTCGATGTAGATCAGTTGCGTAAATGTTATCTCCTAATGCGCAGTAAATGATTTGATTGGTATGACCCGAGCGATATGTGAAACTGCTCCTCGAAATGAAATGTCTCGAATGAATGATCTCGAATGAATGATTTGTTTCGAATGATCTCTCTTCTCCTCGATTTTCTCGTTTTATACTTGGATACATTTACAAACATAAAAATATATATATACATATACAATACTTTTGAAAACCTTTTCTCTCTTGAGAAGATATATTGTAACGGTCAAATTTAGTCAGACCCTTTTTCGCCTTCCTTAACAAAATAGAAATATAATATTGTGGTTGTAATTTGATGCTCACCCAATGTCGTTATGATCGGGCTAACCCATTTTAAGGTTCCCTTTTGTAACCAGAGAATAATTAATCCCATTCCCAGTTTACATTTTCACCGCGACTTTGGTCTTTTGGTAAAATCAATATTAGGAATGGTTCTAAAATATATTGTTACATTTTATAATGTTTCATTTAAGTTTCTTTTTGTTTCGTTGTCAACACCTAAATTTATTTACATTGGCTGAGTGTACACATTACTACTTCATGGGTTTGTTTGCGCACATATTGTGTGTACCACAGATTTTAACCATATAAATGTTGCAGAACTGGAGGCTGTATTGAAAAGTATTAATCTTGCACTGAAATGGGGTTTACAGTGCAGGGATGGATAAATAATATCACAGCGAAAGATAAACGAGTGCGGACGAAAGGTAGGGCAGAAATGATTTTATAATGTGATTGGGTATTCTAAGAGAGCTGATAGATGAATATTATCTGAGAGTGACAGTGTCATTTGTCCCAACAATAAAGAACAAAGCTGATATGCTAACAAAAGTTACAAAGAGTTAGTTAACAACTGATGTAGCTGAAGACATGAACTATAATGATGTGTGTTGTGCAGGCTCAAATTTGAGTCTTACTAATATGCATCATATGGGAATCGATAGAACTTTGTACTTAGCTCCAAAAGTGGATACAAATAGGACCAGCCATTGTGTAAAAAGGTTGTTAGTTTGTGAAAAATGTCAATCTGTTGACCAAGCTCCTGTAACCCATCGAGAAGGAGAAGTGAGAGTCGCTAATAATTGGTCCAGAATAGCAATTGATGTGACGCATTATAAGCAATTGCCCTACTTGTCATTAGTTGATTGTGGACCAAGTAGATTTGCTATATGGAGAGAGCTCAAAATAGAAGGTGCATCGGAGATAGTGCAGATACTAGAAGAGAAATTCGTTGAGAGAGGACCAGTTAATGAATTGTTAATGGATAACAGTACGGCGTTCCTGTCAGAATTGTTGAAACATCTATGTGACAGGTGGAACATTTTTAGGGTGTTTAGAGCAGTTTACAGACCAGGTGGAAATGGCATAGTAGAGCGACACCACAGAGCAATAAAGGCATTTGCTGAAAAAGATTTTTTTTATAGAGCCCATCTGTGCTGAAAGAGAAACATTGTTCCCAAAAGAAGAAGTGTTTTGATATAATATCTCCCGACGATCAGGGGATGATGAAAGGTCGGTGCCACAACGTTCGTTATATACCTATGGATGACGCCATCCACTAATTACTTCTGAGCCCGCAAAAAGAGAGCCTGATCATATTCAGAATGGTGATCAATTTGGGGTTAAACCTCCATTAGCACGTTTTACTACTAAATGAAATAATGAGTATGTCACTGGTGTTAATTCAGAGAATAATGTTGCTGTTAACGGCATACCACGCCATGTGTTGGACAATCGACCAGCCATTGTTACGGATTCTTCATCCTCTGAAGATTCAAACGATTAGGGTGATGGTGAATTGCAGGATGAAGTTGTTTCTGAGACCGATTCTGGTAATAGAAGGCGACGTTCACAGAGAGTAAGAAAACCCCCTAACTGGCTGTCCGATTACGTCTAATACTGACGAAGTGTTATCGACCGTTTGTAAATACTGTTGCTTAGTAATAATTTTGGTGGGGATAGATCTATCATCTACATGTGGGTGTGCGGTTTAAACGCATTTTTGCCTTCCTGTTTAATACATTGTTGTTTTGGTAATCTTAATGATAAGGGGAGTGTGTGAGTGGGACTTGGGGGAATTGGTCTGTCGAGATAATTTGGTGGAACACTCTGGAATGACCGTCTTGGTGCGGGTACGTTGAGATGCGCGGAGCAGTAAATTGGCAAGCGTGGTGAGGGTAGGTTCTGTGTTGCTCTCGTTCAAAGGTGTCGATTGCCAGCTGGCGTTGTGAGTTGATTCGTACACTGTGGTTGTCTCAGCTTTGTTTGTATAGATGAGAAGTGCTCTGAGATAAATACTGTCAATAATCAGATGGCCCTTGCATAAAGTAAGATTGTTGATACTACTTGATCATAGCCTGAAAGGTTTTTCGTCCTTCTGAATGGCATCTGTTTATGTAGTAAATTGAGTATTTTAGTTCGATGAAATTGGAGATAAGGTGGTTAACTTTATCCTGAAGGAAGAATGGGTCGCATATTATATAGCCTCGGAGAAAAAGGGAAGAAAGAACAGATATCTTAACGGATGTGTCATATAATGAGAATAAATTTATGCGAGCATTTGAAGTTGTAGGTTTTCAATAGAATGAGCACTGAATATGATAATTTAAACGGTAGATTTTTACGTCTAGAAACGGTAAAGTGTTGTTCTGTTCCAATTCTACTTTGAATTTTATTGATGGGTGTAATGGATTCAGGTTTACTTACGTTATCTGCAATTTCATTGAACTAAAATACCCAATTTATTTCATAAACAGATGCCATTCAAAAGCACGCAAAATAACTTCAAGCCATCTCCACACCACGAAGGGACGAATTTTAAAATTATTTAGTTTCCCATATGCTCCAGCTTTAAATATTCAAATACTATACAAAAATCTTTGACTAATCTGCGTCCCATCAATAACGAGGCTGGCCTATACCGTATACCATGGCATAATTGCAATTTGCGGTACATCATAGAGTCGGGCCACTTTAATAAGAGGATAAAAGAAAATCAAGCTGATATAAGAAGAGGTACAATTTCTTCAAGTCTTTTTACGCACATACAAAATTACGACCATATAATCAATTTAAATCAAGCAAAAATCATTTATAATCAAACAATTATATTGAGAGGAGAATTGTAGAATCTATCATCATTAACAATGTCTATTATTTGAATTTATCTGAAGGGCAATACAATTCAACAAATATATCTTGAATAAAGTCGCCAATCGTATGTATAAATCCCCAGAAGCAATTGTGTCGGATATTAGTAACTTCCCTGAATCCACCCAAATAGTTGTTTTTTCAGCTTGTTTCCTGAGTTTTCATTTTGTTTAGAATTTTGTTCGCCTTATATATATATATATATATATATATATATATATATATATATATATATATATATATATATATATATATATATATATATATGTATACTGTGCTCCTTGCTTGTTTTTTTTTTCATTACTCAGATGAAAAAGGCCCCAATTATAAATTTGCCGAAACTAGTTCTGTTATTATAAATAATTTTTTTTCTAAATTTTGTGGTTTACTATTATTTTTTCATATATATATATATATATATATATATATATATATATATATATATATATATATATATATATATATGACGAGAAAATCCCCAGGCAGGAAAATTGAATCTTTCGCCCATTACGTTATTTCTGTCTTCTCAGTATGGATTGCCTTCATTGTGCCGTCCTTTGCCCTCATTGATCCTTGTTTTTTCCAATGTGCCTTTCTTTTGACTCAACCCCCCCCCCCCACCTGCTTCTTGTCCCTTTGCTCATTTACGTCAAATTTCTCTTCTCTTGTACTGGATTTATTATTATATAGTCTTCAATACAAGTTCCCTGCCTCTTTCTTTCTGTTTTCAAAAGGATATGTATATATATATATATATATATATATATATATATATATATATATATATATATATCTTCTTTACTTTAATTATTTCATGATATTTAATAATTAAATTATATGAGATAAATAGATAATAGTTACTAAATAAATTATAAACTGAATAGGAATCAGCCAGTCATCTTATTCTGTCTGATTCCTTTCCATCCAAATACAATTCTGATTCTTCACAGATATTAGTCTAATTTCCCCCTTCTACTTACCCCATCATCCCTCTATATATATACATACACATTAAATATACGCTAAAAGACAACAATTTCATATTCCAAGAATAGTTACAATATTGTTAATCTCTGATATTCCATATGATAAATTATATGGTAACAACCAATATTATTCAATCATGTAAAAAATAAGTTTTCTTTATTCTGTGTCTCCTTCTATAACCTTTAACTAACGAAAACTTCAATCTAGTCCCCTCAAACTCTTCTCTCTAATGTATCAAGATTTAGTCTCCTAACCCTATCACCATAAGGTAAGCTCCTCAACTCATCAATCATTTTAGTCATCCTTCTTTGTACAGACTCAAGCAAACCATATCCATCCAGTAATATGGTGACCAAAATTGCACTGCATAGTCAAGATGCCTGTTTAATGCCAGGTATAGTTTCAGAATGATATCTGGGTAAAACTGAAGATTATCTTACCTGGTAGGGCCTCCTAATCCAGTCCTACCACTGCAACTGTACACTTAACTCTTTACCTTGAATGCGGTCTTCAATCCCTCACCAGTTGCTGTGTCATCTTCCAACCAGTAGGGCAGGAATAAGACAACTAAGCAAAAAGTTTGGCTAACTACAGATGCAGAACAGAACCATAAAGGAAAAATGAATTAAACAAACTGTAAATATGTAGATGAGCGGCCCGGCCGATAAGATGTACTATTTCATCCGTGTTCAAAAATATTTCACGTTTTTGGAGTACATTTATAGGGGATAAACACGATGAGTGGCCTGCACTACGATGATCCTGATTTTCATTAAATTGAGGGGGGTCTGGGGGCCACAGCCCCCCCAGTATATAATCCTAATTTTTATAATGTTCTGATGTTTACATACGTAAAGGCTTTAACTACAACATGTCACCGCCTTTAATCATTTTTTGAGTTATAATGGGGGTGAGGTATGACGTCAGACAACTCAAAACGCGCATGAATATTCAGAAACGGGTGAACGATAATATTTACACAAAATAATTTTTTCTGGCCGGGCCGCTCGTCTACATGTTTAACAAACAAACTAGGGGGCCAATAAAAGGTTCAACTTTTTGCTTAAAAACAACGGTAACACTTCAGATTTGGGGCGCATGATAGATGGCGCTGTTAGTCGGCTACAATTTTGGGCTACAGCATATCTCTTATGTCAGACGGTAGTGTCAGATGTGAACAATATTGGCGTAATATTTTTTGTATATGAGTATATACTGGGGACCTAGCCAGCCTAACAGAGGGTTACCAATGGATGGACATTGGCTGAATTCAGTTGAGGCTCAGAAGGACTTAGGCGTAGTAGTATATAGGTCCCTAAAGTTTTCAAAGCAGTGTATTGAGGCAAAAAATAGAGCAAATAGGGTGCTAGGATATATTAAGAGGAATGTTAGCTGTAAGAGTAAAGAGATTATCTTTAAACTCTACAACTCGTATGTTAGGCCACATTTAGAATACTGTATACAAGCATGGTCACCACATTTTAGACATGACATCAACCTGTTAGAGTCAGTACAAAGGAGGGCAACAAAAATAATTCCTTCCATGAAGCACCTTGAATATGAAGATAGACTGAGGGTACTGAATATGTTCTCATTTGAGAGAAGATGTGCGAGGGAAGATATGATTGAGCTTTTTAAAATCTTTTCTGGGATGGATAAGTTGGATTTCAGCAAGTTATTTGAGTTGGAAGGTAGTAATAGGACTAGGGGTCACCACTTAAAAAAAACCAAAAAAAAACCAGAGGTGCAGGTTGGATGTTAGAAAAGATTTTTTCATCAATAGAGTGGTAAATTACTGGAATAGTTTGCCATCTGATACGGTTAGATACCACCAAGGCCGCCGGCCCTGATAATATTCATTCTAGGATACTTAAGGAAGGGGTAGAAAATATCTCAATTGCTCTGGAGAAGTTGTATACTAGGTCACTGTGTAGCGGGCTGAAAATATATCTCTGATCCCAATCAATCCAACCCGTTTCCTACACTGTCCGGACGTGAGAAATCGAGGGAGAATGAAACGGATTGTATATACAGTCCCTTTACTTACCCCCCCAAAATACAATGATAATTACAGTAATTTATATTTACAAGGGAAGTGTGCACACTTCAAAATGAGGCCAAATTCCCCAATCCAAATAAGATACCAAAAGAGAATTCTATAACAAGCGAATACAACAAATTTACTTAAATATATCTACACAAAATAAAAAAACAACAACAACAACCGAACGAAAAGGGGCATGCGCTATCACTTGTGTGCTGGAGGTGGGTGGTAGTAGGCTAACATAAAAGGAGGCAGGCTTGTCAGCCAATGCGGGTATGGTGGTCCAGGTATCTAGCGAGGTATGAAAGCCCTCCGTCTCAGGGCTGGGTGGAGCACTCGTCTAGAGAACCCTTCTTGCCGTCCGTCCAAGCTTCCACTCTCTCTAAATGTATATTCAAACAATCCTCAGCATCAACAATTCTCCAAATATTTAACTCTAAAAACTATTGTTTCAAAATATAATCTTTTGATAAAAGATTATTTTAAGCAAAGTACAATTTTGATAAAAGATTATTTTAAACAAATTACAATCTGAGAAAGAAAGTTTTCATACATGAAATCAAATACATATATATACAAAGAGAAAATAAAAAAAAACCTCATTCCCACTCACACACACATTCTTACAGAGAGAGGGAGAGGGTACAGAGAAAAGGGGTGGGAGAATGGCCCCTTTTAAACACACACTCACGTTTGCTCCACCACAACTGGAATATGGAGAAATACCCGATGATTGGAAGAGAGTGAATGTAGTCCCCATTTTCAAGAAGGGTAGTAAAGAGGATCCAAATAACTTTAGACCGGTTAGCCTAACTCCTGTAGTCTGTAAAATTCTTGAGAAAATAGTTAAAAAAGGGATTTGCCAACATCTAGAGAGGGAGGGGTTAATCAGCAATGCTCAGCATGGGTTTAGATCAGTTAGATCATGTTTGACTAATTAATAAACTATTTCATTAACCCATGATTCAGTAACATATAATATATCTATATCTTCATTGCTAATATAACTAAATAGCTCATCCTTCTTGTTTCTAAGACTACAAGCATTTGTATAGAAACAATTTAACCCCCCTATCCCTGAAGCACCTCTTGAAACCTGAATGACCTCACCTCTATCGCCTTGGAACCTATTTCTGTTATCTGCCAAGTCCATTCTACTTTCAGTACTATAATGTCCTCTCATAATTCCCTGACCACTATTAGTAACGAGATTTAAGGCACAACGCAGTCCAAATCGGTCACTAATTTCCCCAAATTAAATAATCTATCAGCATAGGAAAGATCAGAAAATTCCCAAATCTTTTTTGTCCATCTCCGTTGTATAGACTCCAACAAGTGCAAGTCACAGATGCTGATGACCTTTGATAGGCCTTTGTGGTTTTTGTCATCCATAAAAAAAATGTTATATCCAGTATTCCACACTGCACAGCCAAAATCAATAATAGGTTGAATATGAGTGATGAACACTTGGACCATGAACTTAGCTGACCTACAAATTGCGCCTCTAAGAATATTATTGTCTACTGTATTTGCCTTACAGAAAGTTTCATTCACACGCAGGTGAAATTTTAGTGAAGAATCAACAAGGGCTCCCATATCTTTCACAGAGCTCTTTAAAGGAATAGGGCAATCACTAATGAAGTACTTAAGAAATTGATCTACTAAAGCGAATAGGTACACATTTATTAACAGAAAAAGAAAGGCCCCAAGATCTACTCCTCTGAAAAAGCAAAGGGTAAACTTGAAGATCCATACCCCGCGAACCGTACTCTTGAAGAAGGAGGTGGAATAAATATTATGGGAATGCGAGTGTTAAAGCTCACAGGGTATGAATCTTCAGAATTACCAAGCAAAGTAACATCCTCTTGAAGAAAAAGACTAAAGCCTGTACCAGTAATGGGAAGAGCAAGATATAATTTAAGATCATCTGCAAACAGGGCAAATTTGCAGCAATGTAATTGATAAAGATAAGGAAAAGCACAGGACCAACCACCGAACATTGTGCGACTCCACCTGAGGTTGAGATTGAGGGCTTTAACATGTTCCATACAGATAGGAATAGGAAGAGAGGAGGAGGGGTTATTATTTATATTAAAGATAATCTCCAGTGTTGTGTAAACAGTACAATTAATATTGGATGATAACACAGAGTCATTATGGCTAAATGTAAAGGAAGGTAAAAACAAGCTTGTCATAGTATTATTATACAGACCACCAAATCTTAGTAAGGAAGCTTCAAATCTTCTGTGGCAGGAGATTGAACGGGCATGTAGAAGTAAGCATGTGTGTATAATGGGCGATTTTAATTACAGAAATATAGACTGGGAAGCTCTTGTGGGTGATCAGGAGGCTGAGGAATTTTTGAATGTTGTCCAAGATAATTTTCTGAGGCAGATTATTAACGAACCCACTAGAGGTAATAATATACTGGATTTAGTTCTGACAAATAGGGAAGAAGTTATTAAGGATACTGAGATTGGAGGAAATTTGGGTAATAGTGACCATTGTGAAATTAGATTCAAGATGAAATGGAATGGTATTGATAGTAGCATGAACAATGTTAAAATTCCTGACTTTAGAAGAGCAAATTATAATGGGCTAAGGACTTACCTGGAGGCAGTTGTACAGAAACCAGGCAATGAAATCAATTCAGGAATAGATTCAATGATATCAGTTAGTGGAGACAATAATCACCAGGAGGAAGAGATTACAATTGAAGAGGAGTATCAAAGAATAATTGAGCAATTAATTACAGGTCAGATGATTAACATTCCTTATAAGGAGATTAGGACTAAAAATAATGACCCAAAATGGATGACAGATAAAATTAAGCATTATATTGGCATTAAAAAGGGCATTTATAGGAAAATAAAAAATGGAGAGGATCACTTAAGGCAGAGATATAATGAACTAGCAAGAGATGTTAAAAAGTTAGTTAGAGTAGCAAGGAGAAATTATGAAATTAAAGTGGCAATAGGGCAAAGGAAGATCCTAAAAGTTTTTATCAATTATACAAAACTAAGGTTAGAGATAAAATAGGCCCACTTATAGATTCCAATGGAGAATTAGTGAGTGATAGGGACTCAATGGCTGGAATGCTAAATGACTTTTTTTTCTCTCAGTATTTACACAGGAGGATACTCTAAATATACCCGAGGTGTCAATGATCTTTCGGGGTAATGATGAAGAGAAATTAAAGGATATCTTGATCACAAAGGAGATAGTGACAAAGGAAATTGATAAAATCAAAAGTAGTAAAGCACCTGGTCCTGATGAGGTCTTTCCTAGAATATTGAAAGAATGTAAGGATGTGTTAAGTGAGCCCCTAGCATGCATCTTTAGAAAATCATTGGAGAGTGGCATTGTGCCAGTGGCATGGAAGAAAGCCAATGTGATACCTATATTTAAGAAAGGGGATAAAACAAATATGTCTAATTACAGACCAGTAAGTTTGACATCAGTGGTAGGGAAAATGATGGAATCTATTATAGCAAGGAATATTAGGGATCACTTGGATAAGCATAAGTTGATAAAAGAATCACAGCATGGCTTTAGTAAGGGTAAATCCTGCCTGACTAATTTGCTGTCTTTTTATAGTAAGGTGTATGAAGCAGCAGATAAGGATGAAAACTATGATATTTTATACTTGGACTTTAGTATGGCTTTTGATCGAGTGCCACACTTACGGCTTCTGGGCAAAGTTAAAGCACACAGGATCGATGGCAGTATATTTAGGTGGATTCAGTCATGGCTTGGTGACAGACAGCAAAGAGTTAGTATAGATGGAGTTAAATCTGAGTGGGGGTGTGTTAGCAGTGGAGTTCCGCAAGGATCTGTTTTGGGTCCCTTGCTATTCTTAATTTATATTAATGATCTTGACATAGGTATAAGTAGTGACCTGAGTAAATTTGCTGATGATACTAAGCTAGGTAGGGCCATTAGGGCTGATTCTGATGCTGTTGTAATGCAGGAGGAATTGACCATTCTGTCCAATTGGGCTGAGAAATGGCAAATGAAGTTTAACATAGACAAATGTAGTGTACTTAGTATAGGTAGAAATAATCCACTGAATAGTTATAAATTAAATGGGAGAAATTTAGGGAGGACCGATTGTGAGAGGGACTTGGGTATTTTGGTAAGTTCAGACCTTCGTCCTAGAAAGCAATGCCTAAATGCTAAGAATAAAGCTAATAGGATATTGGGATTCATTAGGAGGAGTGTAAGCAATAAGAGTGCTGAAGTCATTCTAAAACTGTATCTGGCGCTAGTTAGGCCTCATCTAGACTATGCAGTACAATTTTGGTCACCATATTATAGGAAGGATATTGATTTGCTTGAGTCTGTGCAGAGAAGGATGACAAAGATGATTGGTGGGCTAAGGAACTTACCTTATGGTGAAAGGCTCAGAAAACTAAATCTACATACATTGGAAAGGAGAAGAGTCAGAGGGGAATTGATTGATCTTCAAATGGGTAAAAGGATATAATAAAGGGGATCTGGGTAAGGTTCTTATACTTAGTGAACATGACAGGACACGTAGCAATGGGTTTAAGCTTGATAAGTATAGGTTTAGGAAGGAGATTGGGAGGAATTGGTTTACAAATCGTGTGGTAGATGAATGGAATAGGCTCACTAGACATGTGATAGAAGCCTCCTCTCTGGGTAGTTTTAAGAATAGATTAGATAAATATATGAATGAAGCTGCTAGATGGGACTGACTTTCTTATGTACATATGTATATATTTTTCTAAGGAGTGGGGAGATTATTTTGCGGTTGCATGAATGGACATAATCCTCCTGTAAAGGGTGACAATGTTGATGACTTTTCTCTGGTAAGAAATCTTTTGTGTGTTGACTGGAACAGGAGCTGCCAAGTGTAGGCCATGAATGGTCTTTTGCAGTCTCCTTCTTTTCTTATGTTCTTATGTCCACTCGTAATATGAACAAAATGACTAGACGAGCCTTTTAAAACGACACTCAGTTTACAGTTCTGTAAAAAGTCACCTAGCCAGCCTAACAGAGGGTTACCAATGGATGGGCATTGGCTGAATTCAGTTGAGGCTCAGAAGGACTTAGGCGTAGTAGTAGATAGGTCACTAAAGTTTTCAAAGCAGTTTATTGAGGCAAAAAATAGAGCAAATAGGGTGCTAGGATACATTAAGAGGAATTTTAGCTGCAAGAGTAAAGAGATTATCTTTAAACTCTCCAACTCGTATGTTAGGCCACATTTAGAATACTGTATACAAGCATGGTCACCACATTTTAGACATGACATCAACCTGTTAGAGTCAGTATTGAAATGCAGATTAGATGATTATTTGGGGGAGGGGGTATTCTGGACTCATTCCTGTGGATGTTTGGAGTGGGTTTTATGGGAATAAGGGTGTGTATGCGATGGATGGACTCTATCTGAGCCGAGATGGGGTTGAGGTTTTGTAGCGGGAATTAGATAGTGTTATTAGGTCTTTAGAGGCGGGAAACTAGGAAATTTAAATGCTCAAAGTGAGGCAGGGAAAGGAAGCAAACACAGATTTGTAGAAGGTAGACAGGCTAATGGAAGTGCTTTAGGGTTAAATTACTTGAGTAGTGATAGTGGTCAGGGAAATACAAGAGGACAGGGTCGGGGAAGGAGAGAAAGGAGATGCAGAGGAGATAGGCCCTCAGGTGCTTTAGGGATAGGTGGGCTGAGTTGTCTTTACACAAATGCTCGTAGTCTTAGAAATAAGAGGGATGAATTATTTAGTTATATCATTCATAAAGATATAGATATAATATGTATAGTTGAATCATGGGTTAGTGAAAATATATTTAATGATAATGTGAGTGCATTTGAACTAGAGGGTTATACTATGTACATTAGTCAAAGGAGAGATAGGACTGGTGGTGGGTTGATTATTTATATCAGAAATAGCATTTCTTCAAATCTAAATAACTCTATAAAGGAAAGAGAGGGTGAATCATTATGGATAGATATTAAGGTTGGTAAAAATGGGAAAATACACTTGGGAGCTTTTTATAGACCACCAGGACAGACAGACTGTATCGATGAGTTAATGATTAGGGAAATAAGTAAAGGATGCAAAGAAGATAGTTATTCTTGGTGACTTTAATTTTACTTCTGTAGACTGGGAAAATATGATAGGAAGAGATAGAGCAAGTTGTAAGTTTATGGAGTGTTTTGAGGATAACTTTTTTATCCAATTTGTTAATAAGCCAACAAGGGGCCCCAATATATTAGAACTGATTCTTTCAAATGATGATCACTTAGTTCAAGGATTGAGTGTAGGGGAATCATTGGGAAACAGTGATCATCAGATGGTTTGGTTTAATTTGCAAATAGTTAAGGGTAGAACAACGACACACTCCACAAGAATTCCAAATTCCAAGGTTAATCAACAATGTTCAATATTGATTTACCCTGTAAGGGGTGCAGCAATTTGCCTTCCTGGCAGCCATGTTGACGGGACTCAACACCCTGTCTGACCCCAGCTTAGCCTCTTTTTCTTTCAGACAGTGTATTTCTCCCCAACTTCGTCACTTCAACTACAACCTCTCCCACAACTTTCTCTGGTCGGCCTCTATTTTCACAGGGTTGATGCCGACATTCTTCACAGCCAACTATCCCAGATTGGGGCTGAGGGGGGAGGGGATAATGTTCCCTATCCCCCGAGCTCCAGTTTGGGATGGTGGGTTTTTAACAACGTGCTTCATCTCCACCCATACCTTCCTCACATCCCTTTTCCTTCTCTCTTCACACACTATCAATTTTATGCCGTGTCCAAGGTGGTGCCATCATGCGGGGAGCGGGAAGCCAGGCCCCATCGGTCGCTTCCCTCAAAAGACCTGCTGGCAAGAATATTGAACCTTGCCTGGGTCAAGGCCTGTGCCTCCACACACTTGACTTGTGACAGTGCTGCCAATGGGACATGTGATGTCCGGGGGGGGGGGGGGGTGATGGCCTTGAGGCAATCCAGCCTCAGACGGTAGGGCTTTGCATGGGAGCGAATCCGGGCTCGGCGTCAAGCACCCAACTCGAGTCGGCTCCTATGCAAGGTCCTCCTCAAATGTCTAGGGTTTCCAAGGCAGTTCAAGGATGGGAGAGATCTCATCTGACTGGTACCCCTGCGACTGCCAGGACCTTGCTGAGGCCGGTCCATCTGGCCTGGGGGCTCCTGCCAGTGAAGGGGAGCCCCGTAAGGGGCGCGACGATTTGCCATTCTGGCCGCCGTGCTGACGGGACTCAGCACCCCGTCCGGCCCCAGCCTAGCCTCTCTTCCTTCCTTCAAAACACTTGTTTCCTCTCTTTTCACAGAACCTCTCCCACAACTTTCTCTGGTCAGCCTCTAATTTCACAGGGTAGATGCTGACCTTCCTTTCAGCCAACCGTCCCGCATCGGGGCTGAGGGGGTGGGGGACAATGTTCCCTAACCCCTGAGCTCCGGTCTGGGGTGGCTGGTTTTTAACTACCTGCTTCATCCCCACCCATACCTTCCTCACATTCCTTTTCCTCTCGTCTTCAAAATCTATCATTTATACGCCGTGTCCAAGGTGGAGCCGCCATGCCGATGGACTGCCAGGCCACCAGGCGGGAGGGGTGGTCCCAAATGGCGGCGCCTGGCTCTGCTGGGCCTGTAAGCACCTCTCGCAGTGCGGGCTACTACGAGAGGTGTGCGCTATTGCATCCCGTATTAAAAGAAGGGTCACCATGCCCAATGATGAAAATCACACCAAAAAAACCCAACCCCCAACTTCCCCAAGAACAACGGAGCCGCCCTCGGGCAGCTCCAGCAAAAAAATGGAGGTCCCTCCCCCTGTGCTTGCACAGGGGACCCTCCCTATTTCTCTAACCGGAGAGGAGGCTTACTCCTCTCCTTCGCCTACGGGTGCAGGGGACTCCCCCTCACCCCCTTCTCTGGAGGTGCTTTCGGGCACCTCCCTTTTCCCAGCGGCAGTCCCCTCTTTTCTTTCCAAGGGGACTGCCAAGAAAGCCAGCAGGCAGCCCTTAGCCAGCCGCTCCCCATCAAAGCGGCTCGGTAGGGCAAACCCCCTTAGGGGGGAGAGGCAAGCCAGGCCCCTTCGGTCGCTTCCCTCAAAAGACCTGCTGGCAAAAATATTAAACCTTGCCGGGGTCAAGGCCTGTGCCTCCCCAAACAAGACTGGCGACACTGCCAAGGGGACCTGCAATGTCCTGGGAGGGGATGGCCAACTGGAGGCCCCTCCCGTGATAGACATGGTCCTTGAGGAGACCCAGCCTCAGACGGTAGGGCCTTCCATGGGGGGGAATTCGGGCTCGGCGCCAAGCACCGAACCTGAGTCCGCCCCTATGCAAGGTCCTCCTCAAATGGCTGAGGGCTCCGAGGCAGTAGAAGGAGGGGAGGGATCTCCTCCGACAGGTGCCCCTACGACAACCAGGACCTTCTCCATTTCGGAGAGGGACCTGGCTGAGGCCGGTCCATCTGGACTAGGGGCTTCTGCCGGCGGAGGTGAAAAGCGGATTCATTCCCCGCCCTCCTCTCCAAAAAAGAAAAAGACTAAAAGGACGAAAAAGACTCGGGGCTCCTCTCCATCCGCGGGGGCTGCGGGGACGGATGGGTCTGCTGCCACTTTGGTAGGCGACCAAGCCAAGATCGGCACATCCGGCCCCTCTACCCCCTCGTGTGCGGAGCCCCTGACTAAGACCAAGAGTGCACAGGGCGGAGCCTCGATGACATCGGGGCCCCTCATTCAGAGGTTACCTGGCGTTTTCGAGCCCGCTGGCTTCAAACGCTTCCTCGTTATTCGCTCCACTGATGGCACCATGTTGTCCAAGGGCAACATGATCCATCAGAGGAGAGGATTAGCTAGTGCAATTGGTAGAGAGCCGAAGGTAACCCGTTTCTCGGACGGGAGCCTTCTGGCGAATGCGGCGAATCCCGCCGAGGCGGCCAAGATAAGTGCTCTTCGGACACTTCATGGCACCCGGGTGAGTGTGACGCCGCACTCTACCATGAACTTTGTAAAAGGAGTAGTTTATGCGAGGGAACTCGTTGACTACTCCATAGAAGACATCACCCTAGAGCTGGCCGACCATGGGGCGGTCAAGGTCGAACGTGTGATGAGAAAACAGGGAGGGGCCTCGAGACCCACCCCTACACTCTTCGTCACGTTCGACTGTGACAAGCTCCCTGAGTCGGTGCGTGCCGGTTGGTACCGCTACCGCGTGAAGGCATTCGTGCCACTGCCGCGGCGGTGCTATTACTGTCACCGCTTCGGCCATACGAATCGCTCATGTAGACGTGCAAAGTCGGGGTCACCCGAAGTCTGTGTAAATTGCTCCAAGGTCGCACACGATAAGTCCAAATCGTGTGTGGCCAAGTGTGTCAATTGCGGAGAGCCGCACCCCGCTTCTTCGAAGCAATGTGGTGCATATCTCCTTGAGAAAGAAATCCTGGCCGTTCAGGCCCAGGATTGACTCTCATTCCGCGGGGCTAAGGACTTGGTTCTGGCGCGCCCGGCTCTGCCTGGGACGTCATATGCCTCAATAGTTAGAAAAGCACCCTCTGCTCCTGGCCCATCCAGGCCAACGAGCACGGTTGTTTCCGCGCCCATTCGGAGCCCTTCTGCGGGCTCTACTACACCCGGGCGCTCCCCTGGTAGAGCTGGCGGCAAAAAGGGTTCACACCCAGCCCCGGCTAATACCAGGGCTCCCCCCTCTTCCCCCAGCGTGACCGTTTCCCGTAAGGCGAAACGGCCACGCGCCTCCACAGAGTCGTTAGACTCACAGGAGGCAACACCCCTGAAGATGGTCGCTAGGCCATCTTCCGGGGTTCCTAAAGCTGTTCCCCGAAAGGAGGACAGCAACAAAGGAGCTTCGGCCCCTTCGCCCACGCCCCGAGGTGGAGCGAGTGGCTCGGAGACGGTGGTTCCTCGAAAAGAGGGCCCCCCGCCTCCCAAGCCGCAACGCCCGCCTAAGGTTTCGAGGCGGAGGGAGGAAAAGACTCGCATGGCGAGCCCAACCTCCCCCAATAAGTCCTCGAAGGCGACAGCGCCTTCAGCGCTTTGTCCGGCCAACAGCGCCCGGGGTTCTGCCCCCGGGAAGCGTACGGCCATTCCCGTGATGGTCTTCAATTCGAGGAGGGCCCCCGCGTCTCCTCCGAGCTAGGCCTGGAGGGCATTTTCCTTCAATGGAATTGCTGTGGACTCCGGGCCAACTGGGAGGAGCTGCGGAGGCTCGTCTCGTCCCGTTCCCCGTTAGCTATTTTTTTGCAGGAGACCATGCTAGGCGCGTGCCCGCTGCCTGCCCTCCCGGGGTATAAGGGTCTTGCGACCCCACCACCGCGGGATGGCCGGGCTGGGGGATGCGCGGTTTACACCCGGCATGATGTCTCCGTTCTTCCTTTCTCTTTAGATACCTCCTTTCAGGCAGTGGCTGTGCAGCTGCACCTGGATAGGAGGTATACTATCATTTCTGCGTACATTCCACTGTCAGCTGACTTCGACGCGGGGGACTTCCGCCGCGTCGTGGCACGGTTGCCGAGGCCCTATCTCTTGCTTGGAGATCTGAACGGCAGGCATCCTCTCTGGGGAGATTACTCCATAAATCCCAGGGGACAAGTCCTTGCCGATCTGATTGAAGAGCTTGAGATGGGTGTCCTAAACGTGGATGAGTTTACGCATCACTGTCCGAGAACCGCTTCATTTTCTTGCCTTGACCTATCTTTGTGCTCTTCGGATGCACAGCCTGATTTTGATTGGGGGGTGGTCGATGACCTCCATGGTAGTGATCACTTTCCCATTCAAATATCATTTTCAGGGCAACTGCCGCCTGAGAGACCACCTCGGTGGTGCTTGGCGCGGGCGCGGTGGCCTGCATTTCAGGAAATGACTGAATTCTCTATCTCAGTCGAGGAGTTTAGGTCGGTAGATGAGGCCGTTGAGTTCTTCTCCGGCAACCTCATCGCCGTAGGCCTGACTACTATTCCTAGGACGTGTGGCCGTTTTGCACGCCGACCACTCCCATGGTGGTCGGCCGAGTGTGAGACGGCCCTCAAACAGAAGCGTTATGCCTACATGCGCTATAAGCGCCGCCCGAACGGTTTCACTGTCGCTGAATTTCGTCGGGCTAGGGCTAGGTTCCGGTATATTTCGAAGCACGCCCGCCGCTCTTCTTGGCGGGCATACGTGTCTTCACTTAACGGGAAGACCCCTTTAGCTGAGGTGTGGAAGCGAGTCAAAAGGATTCGGGGCAAGTTCTCGCAGGACCCCCCTCCCGTTCTCCAGGAGAATGGGACCGCAATCTCGGACCCCGCGTCCGTGGCGGAATCCTTAGCGACCGCTTTTTCCGCATTCTCTAGCCGTGATGCTGCTCCGCCAGCATTCAATGCACGTCGTGATGTCGCGGAAGGCTGCCGGCTGGACTTTACCTCCAGAGGCGGAGAACCCTTCAACGACAAGTTTACTGTGAGTGAGTTGCGTTCCGCTCTCGCTTCGTGCGCGGACACCGCCCATGGTCCGGACGATGTCCCGTACGCCATGCTTCGACACCTGGGTGAGCGAGGCATGGCCTTTCTGTTAGATTTGTTCAACAGGATCTGGGTGGAAGGTCTTCTCCCAGACTCCTGGCGAATCGCTACTGTGCTCGCCTTTCGCAAGCCGGGGAGAGATCACTCTACTCCGACCGGTTTCCGCCCAATCTCTCTAACCTCTTGCGTGTGCAAGTTGATGGAGAAATTGGTAAATGTTAGATTAGCCTATTTCCTGGACAGCGGAGGCCATCTGTCTTCTGCACAGTGAGGCTTCCGTAAGTTCCACTCCACGTCGGATGCTCTGCTCCGACTGGAAAGTGCCGTCTGCGAGGCTTTCCTTCGTAGACAGCACTACGCCACGGTGTTTTTTGATCTGGAGAAGGCCTATGATACCGCATGGCGATACGGTATCATGGAGACTCTCCACACGATGGGGGCGAGGGGACGCCTCCCAATTTTTATATCTGAATTTTTGCGAGATCGTCGATTCCGCGTACGGGTGGGGGGAGCCCTCTCCGGCCCAAAGGAGCAGGAAGAGGGTGTCCCGCAGGGAAGTGTCCTCAGTGTCACACTCTTTGCCCTGAGCATCAACGGCATCACCTCGGTGCTGCCGGAAGATGTTCTCGCTACGCTCTACGTGGACGACCTTTCGATCTCTTTTGGCGCGGCCCAGATGCCAACTCTGGAGCGTCGACTCCAACAGGCATTGAACCGCGTCTCTCGCTATGCCGAAGCGCACAGGTTTCGGTTTTCTTTGGCCAAGACTAAGGTGGTGCACTTCTGCCGCCATCCACGGCTTCACCCCGACCCAGATTTGTTTCTTAATGGGGTGCGCCTGGATGTGGTTGAGTCGCACCGTTTCCTTGGTCTTGTATTCGACCGACGCCTCACCTGGGAGGCTCATATTCGCAGCCTTAGGGTCTCTTGTACCCGCGCCATGGACATTCTCCGTTCCGTGACGTTCAGCGCTTGGGGCGCTGATAGGGCTACCGCCTTACTTTTTTTATCGATCCTTTGTTCGCTCGAAGCTCGACTACGGATGTGAGTTTTATGCATCCGCAGCCGAGCGTTTATTGCGGAAGGTGGATTCAATCCACCACACCGGCCTTCGCCTTGCGACCGGTGCCTTCCGCACTTCCCCCATTGAGAGCCTGTTGGTCGATGCTGGGGAGATGCCACTCGCTCTGCGCCGCGTGCAGTGCATCACTCGCCTGTACGCGCGAGCCCGGCGCCTCCCTCAGTCGCCAACAGCTCTCACTGCATCCGCAGCTGATCTCGATGGTGCCTATGCCGCCGAGAGACGCCAGTCATACCCTAAGCCCTTTGGGTTTAGGGCCAAGAAACTCCTTCGAGAGGTAGATATAGCTCTCGGGCCGGTGGCGCCCCTGGTTCTGCCCAGGACGCCACCCTGGAGGGTACCACATTTGGCTATTTGTCGCCACGCCTCTGCTCCCAAAGCTTGTACTGCGCCGGGAGTATTGCGTTCGACCTTTTTGGAGCACACATCGTGTCACGCTGGTACCGTGCCAGTGTATACGGATGGCTCCAAGTCCCAAGAGGGGGTCGGCTTCCACGCCGTATCCCCTCTGTTTGAAGTCAGCGGGGCTCTACCAGGCGCTGCGTCTGTCTTCACGGCCGAGCTGGTGGCAATACACCACTCGGTACGGGAGATTACGCGACGTGCCCGGTTCGGAGACCGGATTGTGATCTATAGCGACTCACAAAGCGCCCTGAGTGCTCTCGGGGCATTGGAATCTCCGCATCCCCTGGTTCGCGATATCCGTGACGCCACGGTTTTGGCGAGCCGGGCAGATGTCGAGATTATCTTCTGCTGGGTTCCTGGACATGTAGGAATTGCGGGGAATGAGCGCGCCGATGAGGGCGCCAAAGAGTCCGCGAGGACTCTGCGACCGGACCAGCGTTTCGCTCTTCCTCACACCGACTACATGGCAGGAATACGGGCATCTCTTCGGACTGCTTTGCAAAGAAGATGGGAGACGGTCGAAGGGAACTTAAAGTTGCGTGCCATTGCGCCGCGACTGTTCCCATGGACCTATCCCCCAATGCCGCGGCGGCTTCAGGTTGCTTTCTGTCGTCTCCGAATCGGACACACTCGTGTGACGCATCGCTATCTGATGGAGCGCTCGCCTGCGCCCTATTGCAACGACTGCGTCGTCCCCCAGACTGTTCGGCACATTCTTGTCGAATGTCCCAGTCTGGGTGATCTTCGCGCACGATACCTGTCCCAGTACCGGGATGGGCGGGGTCGCTACCGCCTGTCCCTTGTGCTTGGGACAGATTCGTGCACACTGACTTGTGGACTTGTTGACTTCTTGGGGGAGGCCGGCCTTCTCCCTATTATTTAAGCAAGGTTTGTTTGTTTGTTTTTGTTGTTTTTTTGCATTTGTTTTGTTTTTGTTTGTTTGTTTTTTTCTTTAGTTGCACGCTCCTGCGCCGGGGGGACCTCTCCCCGACGCACCAGCTTGCTTCCTTTCCCCCTTTTGGGGTGTTGTTTTTTTTTCTCTTTAATTTCATTTTAAAGTAGCCTAGAACTAGGCCAGTTTTAATACGGCGACTAATGCCCAAGTAGGCAGTCGCCAGATGAGCTCTTAAAAAAAAAAAAAAAAAAACACTGAAGGGGAGAAGCAGGTTCATTCCCTGCCCTCCTATCCTAAAAAGAACGGAAAAAAAGACTCAGGGCTCCTCTCCATCCATAGGGGCTGTGAGGACGGATGGGTCTGCTGCCACTTCGGTAAGTGACCAAGCCAAGATCAGCACATCTGGCCCCTCTGCCTCCCCGGGTGCGGAGCCGCTGACTAAGACCAAAAGTGCACAGGGTGGAGCCTTAATAATGTTGGGGCCCCTCATTCAGAGATTACCCGGCATTTTCTAGCCTGCTGGCTTCAAGCGCTTCCTCATTATTCGCTTCACTGATGGCACCATGTTGGCTAAGGGCAACATGATCCATTAGAGGAGAGCTTTAGCTAGTGTGATTGGTAGTGAGCCGAAGGTGACCCGTTTCTCAGATGGGATCTTTTTGGCGAATGCATCATATCCCTCCAAGGCGGCCATGATTAGTGCCCTTCAGGCACTTGATGGCATGCCTGTGAGTGTGATGCCGCACTCTACCATGAACTTTGTGAAAGGAGTAGTTTATGCAAGGGAACTCATTAACTACTCCATAGAGGACATTACCTTAGAGCTGGCCAAATATGGGGCAGTCAAGGTCGAATGTGTGATAAGAAAATAGGGAGAGGGTTCGAGACCCACCCCTACACTCTTTGTCATGTTTGACTGTGACAAGCTCCCTGAGTCAGTGCGGGCCAGTTGGTACCGCTACTGGATGAAGGCATTTGTGCCACTGCCGCGGAGGTGCTATTACTGTCACTGTTCATCCATATGAATCGCTCATGTAGATGTGCAAAGTCGGGGTCATCCGAACTCTGTAAATTGTTCCAAGGCCGGACACGATAAGTCCAAATCGTGTGTGGCCAAGTGTGTCAATTGCGGAGAGCCGCACCCAGCTTCTTCGAAGCAATGTGGTGCATATCCCCTTGAGAAAGGAATCCTGGCCATTCAGGCCCAGGATCGACTCTTATTCCGCGAGGCTAAGGACTTGGTCCTGGCACTCCCGGCTCTGCCTGGGATGTCTTACGCCTCAATGCTTAGAAAGACACCCTCTGCTCCTGGCCCATCCAGGCTAATGAGCACGGTTGTTTTTGCGCCCATTTGGAGCCCTTCTGCGGGTTCTACTCAACCCGGGTGCTGCCCTGGTAAAGCCGGTGGCAGGGCTTTCCCCAGCGTGACCGTTTCCCGTTAGGCAAAATGGCCATGCGCCTCCACCGAGTCATTATACTCACAGGAGGCAACACCCCTGAAGTTGGTCGCCAGGCCATCTTTCAGGGTTCCTAAAGCTGCCCCCTGAAAGGAGGACAGCAACAAAGGAGCTTAGGCTCCTTCGCCCATTCCTAGTGGTGGGCTGCGTGGCTCAGAGACGGTGGAACCTCAAAAAGAGGGCTTCCTGCCTCCGAAGCCGCAACGCCCGCCTAAAGTTTTGAGACGGAAGGAGGAAAAGACTTGCCTGGTGAGTCCAACATCGTCCAATAAGTCCTTGAAGGCGACAGCGTATTGTCCGGCCAACAGCGCTTGGGGTTCTGCCTCTGGGAAGCAGACAGCCATTCCAGGGAGGGTCTTCTCTTCGAAAAGGGCCCCCGTGTCTCCTCCGAGTTAGGCCTGGAGGGCATATTCCTTCAATGGAATTGCTGTGGACTCCGGGATGCACGATTTACACCCGGCATGATTTCACCATTTTTCTTTTCAATTTAGATACCTCCTTTCAGGCAGTGGCTGTGCAGCTTCACTCGGATGGGAGGTATACTGTTATTTCTGTGTACATTCCACCACCAAATAAATTTGATGCAGGGGACTTCAGGAAATGACTGAATTCTCTATCTCAGTCAAGGACTTTAGGTCGATAGATGAGGCAGTTGAGTTATTCTCCTGCAACCTCATCGCCGCAGGCCTGACTACTATTCCCAGAACGTCTGGCGGTTTTTCATGCCGACCACTCCCGTGGTGGTTCGCCGAATGTGAGACGGCCCTCAAACAGACGCGTTATGCCTACATGCGCTATAAGCGCCGCCCGCACGATTTCACTGTCGCTGAATTTCGTTGATCCAGGGCTAGGTTCTGGTATATTTCGAAGCACGCCCGCCGCTCTTCTTGGCGGGCATACTTGTCTTCACTTAACGGGAAGACCCCTCTAGCAGAGGTAGGGAAGCAAGTCAAAAGGATTCGGGGCAAGTTCTTGCAGGACCCCCCTCCGGTTCTCCAGGAGAATGGGACTGCAATGTCGGACCCCACGTCCGTAGCGGAATCCTTCGCAACCTCTTTTTCCGCATTCTCTAGTCGGGATGCTGCTTCGCCAGCATTCAATGCACGTCGTCATGTCGCGGAAGGCCACCGACTGGACTTTACCTCCAGAGGCGGAGAACCCTTCAACGACAGGTTTACTGTGAGTGAGTTGCGCTCCGCTCTTGCTTCGTGCACGGACACCGCCCATGGTCCGGATAATGTCCCGTACGCCATGCTTCAACACCTGGGTGAGCGAGGCATGGCATTTCTCTTAGATTTGTTCAACAGGATCTGGGTGGAGGGACTCCTCTCGGATTCCTGGCGAATCGCTACTGTGCTCGCCTTTCGCAAACCTGGCAGATATCACTCTACTCCGGCCAGTTTCCGGTCACTCTCTGACCTCTTGCTTGTGCAAGTTGATGGAGAAATTGGTAAATGTTAGATTAGCCTTTTTCCTGGACAGTGGAGGCCATCTGTGTTCTGCACAGTGTGGCTTCCGCAAGTTCCACTCCACGTCGGATGCTTTGCTCCGACTGGAAAATGCCGTCTACGAGGCCTTCCTTCGTAGATAGCACTACACTACAGTGTTTTTCGATCTGGAGAAGGCCTATGATACCACATGGCGATACGGTATCATGGAGACTCTCCACACGATAGGGGCAAGGGGACGCCTCCCAATGTTTATATGTGAATTTTTGCGAGATCGTCAATTCCGGGTACGGGTGGCGGGGAGCCCTCTCCGGCCCAATGGAGCAGGAAGAGGGTGTCCTCAGTGTCGCACTCTGCCCTGACCATCAACGGCATCACCTAGGTGCTGCCGGAAGATGTTCTCGCTATGCTCTACGTGGATGACCTTTCGATCTCTTTTGGCGCAGCCCAGATTGCCAACTCTAGAGATTCGACTCCAATAGGCATTGAACCGCGTCTCTCATTATGCCGAAGCGCACAGGTTTCGGTTTTCCTTGGCCAAACTTATTTCGTAATGGGGTTTGCTACGTCTGTCTTCACGGCCGAACTGGTGGCAATAGACTACTTGGTACGGGAGATTACGCGACGTGCCCGGTTCGGAGACCGGATTGTGATCTATAGCGACTCACAAAGCGCCCTGAGTGCTCTCGGGGCATTGGAATCTCCGCATCCCCTGGTTCGCGATATCCGTGACGCCGCGGTTTTGGCGAGCCGGGCAGAGGTCGAGATTATGTTCTGGTAGGTTCCTGGACATGTAGGAACTGCGGGGAATGAGCGGGCTAAAGAGTCCGCGAGGATTCTGCGACCGAACCAGCGTTTCGCTCTTCCTCACACCGACTACATGGCAGGAATACGGGCAGCTCTTCGGACTGCTTGGCAAAGAAGATGGGAGACGGTCGAAGGGAACTTAAAGTTGCATGTCATTGCGCCCCGACTGTTCCCATGGACCTATCCCCCAATGCCGCGACAGCTTCAGGTCGCTTTCCGTCGTCTCCGAATCGGACACACTCGTGTGACGCATCGCTATTTGATGGAGCGCTCGCCTGCGCTCTATTGCGACGACTGCGTCGTCCCCCAGACTGTTCGGCACATTCTTGTCGAATGTCCCAGTCTGGGTGATCTTCGTGCACGTTACCTGTCCCAGTACCGGGATGGGCGGGGTTGCTACCGCCTGTTCCTTGTATTCGGGACGAGTGCATGCCCATTGACTGGTGGACTTGTTGACTTTTTGGGGGAGCCCGGCCTTCTCCCTTTCATTTAACTAGGTTTAGTTGTTTTTGTTATTGTTTTGTTATTGCTTCCTAATTGTTATTTCTTTTTATTGTTGTTTTCTGTTCAAATTTTTTAAAGTAGCCTAGAACTAGGCTGTTTGTTTACAACGACTTATGCCTAAGTGGGCAGTCGCCAGATAGCCCCTTAAAAAAAAAAATCATGAAACCAATACTGTTCATGCTTTTCTAGAGGTTGTTATCAAACATATCAAAACGGTGAGCTTAGGCGAATTTCAGTAGACACCATCTTTAAAACAATTCAGATGGGAGGCTTGCAGGGTATCAAGCCACAAGATGATAATGCTTTTGAGGTAAGTAAGTATGTAGCTTGCATATATGATGAAGACTGGTATATTGGGATTGTAGAAGATTGCTCTGACGAACAACACATCTTGCTTGTCAACTTCATGCAGAAGGGTGCAACAGAGGATTCACTTTCATGGCCACAAAAACATGACATCTGCTAGATTCCTTTCCAAGATGTAATCTGCACAGTTGATGTCCCTAGTACCCAAGGAGCAAATGGCAGGCAGTATTTCTTGTTGAATTCCGATTTGCAGAGTCCTGCAATACTTTGAGAAATCATAGATATCTGATTGATCAATCTGTTTAGAAAGGAACTACCTGCATGATGATATAGTTATACTGTTAGTGTTTTTGTTTATTTTATGGTTATAACATAGATATATTTTGTGGCACATACAATATCATACTTTCCATTAGTCCGTACAGTGAGGTGTGTAAATACAATAAGTAAATTAGCTAAATCAATGGTGAAATTGTCTGTCCTAATATGGACAAATAAAGGATGGAACAAATAAGATATTTAGTATAGCTAGTGTATAGACCTTCCCCTTCAAGCATAAAAAATCTGAAGCGGATCCTCATGTTTCCACGGGGTCAAAAAGGTCAAAAGGTCAGGGCCATTTTTTGAAAATCATGAAAATTGACTATATTTGAAACACTATTTCTCAGCTGCTATGTATGTTTCTCTGCCAGAAATGGTTTTAAATACAATAAAACACATATCATCATATCCTATCAGTTATAACTTTTAGTATTGTTTCTAAGTATGAATATTTTGAATCGGAAGTTGGTTCAGATGTGACGGATTTGTTCAATATTTCAGTTTTTGCTAGCTTATAACTCTTTGATGGTTAGAGATAGACTGGTTTTGATTATTTTTTTTGGAATCTATGGTCCTGATTCTGTAGGACCTGATTTTTTCAGACCTATATCTTTCAAACTGCATGTTTTATGAGGCCTCAAAGTCGGCGATTTTGAAAAATCGACTTAGTTTCTAAAAAGCCTCCAAAATTACGTGGGCCATATCTCTGGAGCCGTTTGAGGTACAGCGCTATAATTTTGCATGTGAAGTTCTTTTATGACATGTATCAACATGCCCCCAAATGAAGAAAATCAAAGATGGTCACCGGTTTGGCATTGCCTGATTTCATTCAGAATGACTAATTGGGATGGTAAGCTATTGCCTGACAACTGTATCAAGCTCTGGTCGAGAGAAGGCTGACAGAATTGCAATTGTTGCCTCAGGAAAAGATGGTGTTGAGTTCCTCCCGTGTTCCCAAAATGGATCCAGTTCAGGTACTGATGTCTATGTGTTATCAACAAGTGGAGCCTTTTGAAGCACATCAAGACTGTTGTATTCGACATAGCAGCCTCAAACACAGGTTTGCAACAAGGGGCTTGTATCAAAATTTAAGAAGAACTGCAAGGGAGCTTGTTTGGTTGACCTGTCATCATCATGTGTACAAAGTAATCCTTGCTGATGTGTTCCCTTCCACCTACAGTCCTTCTTCCTGGCCAAGCATCCCATTATTTGTACATTTTCAAGACCAGTGGGAATACCTTGACAAAAGATACTTCAAGACAGCAGAGGATGATGATGATATCTTGGCAAACTTTGTTGGTGATTTGGTCCATACCTCGTGAGGAAGCGATGAGACATTTTGAAGTTAACCTGAAATTAACAGCAACAAGAGATGATTATTGGGAACTTACTACTCTTGTTTACATCTTCCTTGTAGGTGCTCCACCAGATGGAGTTTTCTTTTGTGTCCCAGGTGCTTTCCATCATGTAAAATGGATGGGGAAAGGTATATACAGTATCAAAATGTTCCTCTTCCATGAACAGTTTTCTTTGACGGGTGAGCTAAAATCAGTCTGAGATTTTTTTCCTCTTCATTGTCCTGTGCTATGGCCATTTTGGAATGAGTTACCAATCGGTCCCAATGCTGCCAAGAATGATATGGAAATGATGAATCTCCTACAAGAAGGAATTCCAAATGAAAAACTTACCAATGTTGCCTTCACAGCTTTCAAATGCCATCCTTGGTATATTTCAGAGGAGGTTGTGGGACTTTCCCTGTTCAACGACTGTATCTCAGCTGATGAAAAGCAGAAAATAGTGAATAATATGACTCATCCTGAGAAACCAAAAGGATTGAAGAGGGTCAATGGGAAAAAAAATTTGCTACAGACTTCCTTCTCTGAATTTTTTATGATGAAAACAAAAGGATATTTCCGGTGATTCTTTCAGAAGAACATGAATTCTTGACAAAGGATCTCTCTTCTTGGAAAACGATGATTTGTATTGTCGCTTCGAAAAAGCAGCACATGAGCTGAAAGTTGTGAATGACTGCTGAGCAGGCCACTTCTCTTATCCAACAATTTAACACTGTTATTATCAAAAATGAAGCTCAGTGACAGTTTCTTTTCAGAGTTGTGCAGCAGCACCGGAAAGAGATTCCAATGCCCCCAAAATCAGCTTTCAAATGATCAGGATTTATTGCTTTTGTTTAAAGTTTTATTTGTTGAAGAGAGAATTAAAAGTAAATTTTTATATTAAATTTCATTTTTATAGAGAATTAAAAAGAAATCAAACTTTTTGAGCGACTCCTAAATATTGAGCTATCACCTTAAAATTTTGTGTGAACTTTACATTATATGATACAAAAGGGCATACGGCTGAGAAAATTTTTTGAAATTTGAATATTTTTAAACACCCTTCAGCTAAGGGCATTCTTAGTCTTTCTTTGACTGCTCTCATATGTGTCCAGTCCTATGACAGTTCATTTGGTGAGCAGTAATATAAATAGTTGCTATAAAATATTGGCCCCCAGTCCCCAGCAGTAAATGTTCAGGGGATGTTAAGAATCTGGATTAGGTTTAAGTTATTGTTGTTTAGTGTTTGCCTGGCGATGTTGAGTTGAATCCTGGTCCTGCTAACTCTAATAAAAAATGTTGAATTCTCTATAGTAACATTAGGGGGCTGTACTCTAATCTTAATGAATTGCAAATGGCCTTGAGGGATTTTGATATTGTTGTGTGTTTTGAGACTTTGGTGTCGGACAGACAAAATATCTCTGAATTACTCTTACCCAATTTTAATAAACCTATTCTGCTCTTACACAACTCTAGACTGCAAGTTCGTGGCTTAGCTACTTAAATCCAGTCTGGATTTTCAGCCTCAGTCAGATCTGATTTTAAATGTAATTGTCCCTTATTATGGAATCGATTCACCACAATGGAAATTGCCATGATTTATTTTTGACAGATGTACTGGGTGTAGTTGACTCAGCTATTAAATCTCCTCTTGGTAGGTCTAACCATTCTATTATTTCTTTTAAATTGCAACTTAATTTTGAGGTTCCTAATATAACTATATCTCGTAAAGTCTATGTTGTCTCAGGCAGATTGGCCTGGTGTATTCCAATATTTAAATATCCTAATCCTATTAATGATTTAAATGCTACCCTTGTTAATATTATAAACTAGAATTCCTACTAAGATCATAAGATGTAGACTAAAAGACAGGGTGTGGTTCATTGATGATTGTAGAATGGCATATCAAGAGAAGCAATCTGCTTATTGCCCCTGTTCTTGCGATAAATCTAGATTGTTATGGGAAAATGATTTCAGACTTAGATCTCATGCTCAATCTGTTTATGCTGATGCACAAGCAGAATATAATAGTCATTTCCATGAAATTCTGACCAATGCATCCCAACTGCACAAATAGTGGTCTACTTAAAAAAAAATTCTTTGGAGAATTGATTCTGCATTACCTGCATTTCAGAGAAAACAAAGGCATCAAGAACTGAATCTCCTTTCAACTTATGTTAATACAGAACTCTCATAATTTGCCTTTAAGTCATCAGAATTAAAATATTATTTAGATGATTTGGATTCATTCGGTGGTACTGATCCAAATGAAATATTTCCACTTTTTTCTACAAACTTTATCTAAGCAACTGGCTCCTAAACTTTCCAAGATATTCAAAAGTCTTCTGACTCTGGTAGTATTCCATTGTACTGGAGAACTGCCAATGTTTCTCCAATTCCTAAGAGAGCCTCTCCTACACAATCTCTTGGAATATAGACCCATTTCTATTATTCCAATTCTTTCAAAAGTTTCTGACAAATATTTTTTGCCTGCTATGCAACTTGGTTTCAGAAAAAGTCTTAGCACTACTGATGCCTTATTGGTATTAACCCATGATCTGCAATCTTCTTTAATGCTTACTCTGAGATCATGGTTATTTCCCTCGATTTTAGCTCTGCTTTTGATTTAATGAATTATAAGACTTTATTGTATAAGTTGCAATTGATAGGTATTGGTGATCCAATTTTCAATGTATTCAGAGAATTTTTGTCTGGGCGTCAGCAGCATGTTTTAGTTGATGGAATTTCTAGCTCCTTTAATCCAGTTTTATCTGGCGTTCTACAGGTTAGTATTTTGGGTCCCTTTTTTTTAATATCGTACACTGCCGACATGTGGTCAAATTTAGAAAATAAATTAATTGCTTATGCTGATGGTAGTACCTCGTATCCCTCAGTTAACTCTCCTAGTGATTGTGCTTCTGTGGCTGATTCCCTAAATAGAGACCTTTCTAGAATACAGTTGTGGTGTCTTAAATGGGGCATGAAGCTAAACCCAAGCAATACACAATCTTTAATTGTTAGTAGATTAAAGACTCATGACCCTCCTCATCCACCAGTGTTTCTCTATGGGTTTCCTTTGATGGTCTCTTGCTCCCTTAAACTCTTGGGTGTTTTAATAGATGATAAGCTTACTTTTGACATGTATCTGACCTATAGCTTCTATTGCACAAGGAAAAAGAACTTCTTCAGGGCACTAGGTAATGAAAATACTGTTTTAAAATCTCTTCACTCATTCATCATACCATGTTTTGAGTATTGTATGCCTATATGGCTTTCTACAGCTAAGTGTCATCTTAAATTATTAGGCCCAGCTTTAAATTGTATTAGTTTCATTCTACCAAATTTAATAATCTATTTGGAGAAATGTAGAAAAATTGGTGGTTTGTCTCTCTTGTACAAGATTTTCCACAATGTTAACTTGTACTTGAGACTACCTGCTCCTTTTATCCACAATTGACCTACTAGGTGTACCATAGCTCTGAATGAGTATGCATTTTCCAATATTAACTTCAGAACTAATCAGTTTTCCAAATGTTTTGTTCCATATTATAGCAAATTATGGAATGATCTTCCAAATAAAATTGTCCATTGTGCTGACCTGAATTCTTTTAAATCTGCTGTTAATGCCTTTTTTTTATAATTTATATGCTTGTTTGAGGGATTAACTGGGACTGGCAGAGACATTATTTAGATTTTTTGTTTAATTTTAAATAATTGTTTTTATTATATTTCAGTGAATTTTTGTGTCTTAACTTTGTTTATTCTAGTCATTTTTTATGCTACTAATGTTCCTCTACAGTGCCTTGGGTGTTTTGTAGGATTGCCATGAGTGACCCTCACCCTATTTGGGAGCCCAAGTGGTTTCTATAATAATAATGTCTGGCATCTGGATATGCATAAGGCCAAATTGTTAACCACCCTCTAGAAAAAGGTGTTCCACTAATAAGATTTTCTTAGACTTTTGATATGTTATAAAAGAGTTTATGAACTTTCATTTGGTATATTGTTATTACAATTTGTTTTGGGTTAACCCCCATATGAACACAAATCACCTGATCTACTATCCTAATTTGATTGATCCTATTATTTTTTCAATTCATTTCTAACTTTTCTATAGCTGTTTAGGTTATGTACAGTATTTTATTCTTGTAATTTTTTGACAACTCTTCTCTTTTTCTAATTAAGATAGCAACTTCTCTGGGGTACATAGCTCCTGTACCTTATTTAAAACCTGCTTGAAAGTATCCCACATCTCCTAATCATTCATAGGCTATGTAATCTGTCATAATTCTCCTTGTGGAAATTTGGAACCTTTACATTATTCCTAGCAATGCTTATCTTATTTATTACCCAGAATAAATTTAATTATCTGATTGTCACTACTGCCTAATGCATGCCCAACTAAAAGTTCTTTAACTAATAATTCTTTATTGACTATGGCTAGGTCTAGTATATTATTTCAATGAGTTGGCTGATTTACCATGCTTATCAAAAAGACTGCTAGACTCTGTTGGTAGGAACTAGGTGGCATGTTGAGGATTATGTTGTTTCGTTGGATCTTTATGGCAACTGACTGGAGTTTACAGTAGTCATTTTGTAGGAGTGTTTGTGTGCGCCTGGTAGTGTTGGAAAATGGAATGTTTTGTGTATTGAAGTAAGTAAGCTGTGGTACATTGGGTGTACATCATGTCTTAGTGTAGAGTAATATGGACAGTTTTAGGCATAAATGGGGAGTTAAGTACTATTCCTAGATTGGGGTAACATGAAAGTTGCAGGTGTTTTTTTGTGTAATTCTTGTTTCAGATGCTGTTGGTATTGAATTAGCCAATGTTGAGGCAATTGGTTGGATGTAGGATGTGTGGGTAGTGGTGCATGGATTGCACATGCACTAGGGTGTGCAATTGTTTAAGGACTGTAAGTTAGTGTAACAGAGAGTGCCATTTATTGCATGAATTGCAGAAGATGGAAACTTGCGAATATTACATATGTATCACAGGTGAGGCATATGTAGGGAAGGGGACCTGGGTTTTGTTATGTCACCAGCTAAGGTGACTAGGAAATGAGTGGTGATCAGGGTAGCACCATCATGGAGAAAAAGTTGGAGGTATAGGAAGGAGAGAGAGAAGGTATGAGAGGTGACCCTGATGCTGCTATACACTACTTTGTTTTCTTCTGTGAATTCCTCTTCTCTTGTTAGATTTGCCACTTGCAAGCACCTGACATTTTCAGAATAGGATAATAGTGCTGATAAGATGATAATCACTTTAACAGAAAGAATTCTTTTCCTATCCACTTTGTTACTATATATGGATCTGACCTTCATTTCTATCATAAATATAGCATTACTGAGTTAGATGTAACCAACCTAACCATAAGATAAGGAAGAAACTAATGAAAATACCTAAACATACCTGATTATTCTTAATCTTCACAATCACATTGTGTCTGTTTCATTATACAGAATGTGAAATCTCAGCATTGTATGGTACCAAAGATGTTTTTCTTTCCTGTAAACTCACTCTTTACTGCATTTCTGCTCCCCCCACCCCCACCCAAATTTGTTCAGTAATACACTATTCTTTCTTAAAAAAGCAACTGTAATCTTGTTCTGTTCAAAACGTCATCTCTGTTATGATAGCAACAAAAGTGAACTCAGTACACATAAATATAACTACTATTCAAGCGAATGAAATTGAAGGTGATAAACATTAATGAACTTGGATATCAAATATATCTCAAGTGAGATGAAATAAAAAAGAAACTAAACAAAAAATAAGGCATATAAACTTTTAAGAACCTAAAATACTTCATGAGCTACAATATACTATTATGGGAATTTGTTGGACCTGGCTATCCATTGCTCTCTTTTGGTTATCATATTCTCAGGAAAAACATCCCTTCAATTAGCAGGAGGCAGTCTCCTGCTCATAATAAAACAAGATTTGACTTATTATATGAAATATCTCACTTCATGCCTACTTGGACATCTAGAGCCCCTAACATAGCATAATTTCACAGATGACAAAAGCCACAAGGGCCTATCAAAGGTCATCCGCATTTGTCAAAACCCACCCACAAAATGCATCCATTGGATCATGCATCTACAATATACAATTTGAACCATCCACTACATTGGCCAATTTAGTATTATCAGCAAAAATTGACACTTTGCTATTTACAGCCTCCCCAAGATCATTTATATAAACTATTATGAATAATAAAGAGCCTAGAACTGATCCCTTAGGTATGCCACTGATATCTTCCCAACACAGTACACTGTGACCTCACCCCATTCTGTACCATTCTCTATTTCCTGTCTTTCAGCCATTCAGCTATCCAATTCAAAACTTTCCCACATATCCCATACATTTTTAATTTGTGAACTAGTCTCCTATGTGGAACCTTATCAAAAGTTTTGCTAAAATCTAAGTGAATTACATCAACATTCTTTCCCTTATCTAATTGTTTAATTACATAATCCATAAAATCCAGTAAATTTGTCAAACATGATCTACCTCTTCTAAACCCATGCTGAGCATCATTTATTAATATACTACTCTCTAGATGCTCAGAAATTCCCTTAACTATCTTCTCAAGAATTTTACAAACTATAGAAGTTAAGCTTACCGGTCTAAAGTTATTTGGTTTTCTTTACTTCCCTTCTTAAAAATGGGCACTACATTCACTAATTTCCAATCATTAAGTATTTCTTCAAACTCTAGTAATCTTCTCAAGATTACTTTCTATACCTTCTTTGATAACCTAGAATAAATGTTGTCTGGGCCAGATGCCTTATTAGTATTTAACTCTAATATAAGCCCTTTAATTATTTCACTATTCACATAATGCTATTCAACACTACATCTCTTGACCTGGAATTATCATCAATTAATCTATCTGGATTCTTTTCTGTAAATACTGAAGAAAAATGATAATTAAAAACCTCTACCATTTCCTCATCAGATTCTTTCCAAACCCCTTCATATCTAATAGGCCCTATTTTATCACTGTTAGATTTGTTATTGGTTCTACAAGGGTATGCCCAAAAGTGAGGTCTCCAAAGCACTGGGGACGTAGTGAAACTGTTTGTGCGTCTGTTTGCAATAATGTTGTATTCTTTGCGCCTGTTCCTGAGTGCGCTTGCTGCCATGCTCAGTCTTTGCTTGGCAGCTATTTGTGATGGAGCTCTTGATTGACACTACTGCCAAGTGTGAAGTTCATGCAGTTATTCTGTTTTTGAATGCAAAAGGCATTAAACAGATGTAAATTCATTACCAATTAACAGAAGTGTATGGAGAATCGTGCATGGATGTCAAAAATTGTCTGCAGCGGTGTAAGGAGTTTGCAGCTGGTCATACTGAAATTCACAATGAAGAAAGAAGCAGGCAACCATCAATTTCTATTGACAGTCACAAAGTTGAGAAAATCCTGCGGGTCACTCTGGATGATCTCCACATTTTTGTTCCTGAGGTTTCCTGAAGCACCATTCATACGGTTTTGATAGAAAAGTTGCAATATTGAAAGGTCTGCGCAAGATGGGTCCCCTGAATGCTGACAAAAGACCACCAATGGCAATGAGTTGTCTTGCAAATTTTTTCGCCACTATGCAGATAAAAATGGCACCTTTTTGGATTTGAAACCTGGGCGTTCCTCTTCATACCTGAAACCAAACAACAATCACTGAGTGGCAGCATTCCTCTTCGCCCAAGCGGCAAAAATTCAAACAAATACAGTCTGTCAATAAAGTCATAGTAACTGTGTTTTGGGATCAAAAGGGCTTCAGGGATCACAATAAATGCTGACAGGTACTGTGAGACACTGAAAAGCCTCAGACAGGCGATTCAGAACCAGAGAAGAGGAATGTTGAGCAAAGTGTGAGCATTCTCCACAACAATGTTCACCCCCACATTGCCTGTCAAACAGTCGCTCTCCTGCAACAGTTTGGATGGGACATCATCACCCACCTATCTTATAGTCTGGACTTGGCACCCAGTGACTACCACCTGTTTCCTAAGTTGAAAGAACCTTTGGCTGGAATGGGCTTCAGCAAGACAAGAAGGTGAAAGATGAGGTTCAATGCTTCATCAATGACATGGCGGTGAGCTGGTATGACATGAGCATACAAAAACTGTTACAGCCACTATGAAAATGCATTGACTGAAATGGCCATTATGTAGAAAAATAGATAAATGTTCAAACTTTAAAATGATGTAAACATTATTGACAATAAATGTTTCTGCGATTTCTAAATATTTTGAAGACCTTACCTTTGGGATTACCCTCGTATAATAGCTAAAGAGTTTTCTTGTATCTTTATTATTATTTTGAGCGAAATTAATTTCTGCTGCCCTTTTGCTCTTCTTAATAATCTTATTTAGCTCATCTTTGGTCGACCTATAATGATTTAAATTGTCAAAAGTACTTTCTTCATGTAATCTCTGGTATGCCCTTTTCTTGTCAGAAATTTTCCTATCTTCTGATTCCACCACAATGGCTTCCTACATTTCTGCCAAATAGCCTTCATTGCGATACACTATTCCTTAACTATGTTTAATATAGTCTTAAAAGTGTCCCATATCTAATGAGTATTCTTTCCACTGAATTTTATATCCCACTTGATCTGATTTAGCAAGTTGTGTAATTTATCGTAATCAATGGAGAGTCGTGCATGGATGTCAAAAATGTCTGCAAGTGTTGTAAGGAGTTTGCAGCTGGTCATACTGAAATTCACAATGAAGAAAGAAGCGGGCAACCATCAATTTCCAATGACACAGTCACAAAGTTGAGAAAATCCTGTGGGTCACTCTGGATGATCTCCACATTTTGGCTCCTGAGGTTTCCTGAAGTACCATTCATAGGGTTTTGACAGAAAAGTTGCAATATTGAAAGGTCTGCGCAAGATGGGTCTCGTGAATGCTCACAAAGACCACCAATTTGGAGTTTTCATGCAGTTTGTTGTTATACCTTTCACCATTCCCAAGTTAAAATGAACCATCTGATGATCACTATTTTCCTAATGCTTCTCTGACAGTCAATTCTTGAACCAAGTGATCATCATTTGAAAGAACCAGATCTAAGATATTGGCACCCCTTGTTGGCTTATTAACACATTGAGTAAAAATATTATCTTCAAAGTATTCTATAAACTTATAACTTGCTCTATCCCTTCATATCATATTTTCTCAGTCCACAGAATTTAAATTAAAGTAACCAAGAATAACTGTATCTACTTCACATCCTTTACTTATTTCCATGATCATTAACTCATCAATACAATCCGTCTATCCAGGTGGTCTGTAAAAGGCTCCCAAGTGTATTATCCTATTTTCACTGACCCTAATATCTATCCACAGTGACTCAACTTCTCCTTGCTTTATAGAATCATTTAGATTTGAAGCAATGCCTTTTCTGATATAAATAATCAACCCGCCACCAGTCCTATCTCTCCTTTGACTAATGTACATATCATAACTCTGTAGTTCAAATTCACTCACGTTGTCTTTAAATTTATTTTCATTAACCCATGATTCTATTACACATTATATCTTATATCTTCATCAATAATATAACTAAATAAGTCATCTTTCTTATTTCTAAGACTACGAGCTTTGGTATAAAGATAACAGCTCTCCTATTCCTGAACCACCTCTTTTAGAATATATACCTTCTGCTCTATCTCCTCTGCATCTCTTGCCTTTCCCTGTCCAACTCTGTACTCTTATATTTCCATGACCACTATTAGTAACTACTCTCCCACCCATAAAGACCTAATGACACTAACACAACACATCAATCCCAGCCCAGCTTAGATGAAGTCCATCCAATACATACAATACCTTATTCCTCCAAAAGCCATTCCATACATCTACAAACACTAATCCGACTCCTCACACAGGCTTTTCATATACTCATTCATTGCAATTGTACTTGATAACCATTCCATATCCGCATCCAATCTTGGAAGCACACCTGAAACAATGCCTTTCACTCTACTTTCACTCATCCTTTCAACTAACTTTTTGTACCTCTATCGTAGCTCACATGAACCCACCTTCTTTACATCATTTTCTCCCACATGCATATTCATAACTGCATCCCTCTCGCACCCAGATACCAGACTATCATACCCCATTGATATCTGCTTGTCCTATAAGAAAGCCAATCAGGGTGTATTTATGCAGAAAGTTAGTAAATTGTAGTGATGTAGAGATAGTGAAAATAATGGAAGATATATAGCTGCAGGCATTGGGGCTGGGAGGGTGTTCTGTTCCTCCATGTTTTAGTTGTATTTTGGATTTTACTCCTCAAAGAACAACAAAGAAGTTGAGTTGTAAAAAGGGGTTCAGTTGTAGCTACAAAGTGCAATAGATAAATTAAAATCAGATTGAAAAGTTGTTTGTTTGGGTTTGAGACTGCCATTGGCTTGCCAAATAATGTCCTGATTTTCAAAGAAAGTGTTTGTGCTGTACTGCAGGTTCTATAGATTCATGAATTGTAGTTAATAGGGGAAGCATATGATATTCTCCTCAATGATGCAAGAGTGAATGGTACCTGTTAATCATGGTAGCCCACTGCCACAGGGATGATATTCATTCTTGTGGGTTTTCTGAGTCAGGGGTTGGTTGATTAAAGAGTCACAGGAAACTTATAGAAGAAGGCTATTGGAATATCACGATTCATTTATTTATTCACTGCCTGCCCCTACATATGTGGGTTAGATATCTAGGTGATGAAATGTCCTGTTATCAGAGAAGCTTCTGCTTCTTATGAGTCTAATGGGAAACCTGCAATTGGGGTTTCAGGTGTAGCCTGACCAACTGTCTTGTAACTGATATCTGAAGAATTGTGTGCCCTCTTTGCCGTAGGGGCAGGAAAAACAAGTAGAGAAGAATGAATCAGCCCAATTCATTATTTTATTTATTTAATTTTAGTAGTCTCATATAATTCTTGACTTTCTTCTTCACTTTGGCTAAGTATGGAGTCTACAAAGATATCTTATAATAATAATACACATTTGGGTGTACATTTGACAAAATTAAGAGCATAACCCACAGCTAATTTGGTTCTCTGATAATGGACAATTGAAATATTAAAGTAATAAAAAAAGAAAATTAAATACAAGTGAGCCACACATCAAAATGATAAGGGGGAAATTTAAACTGATGTTTTTTTTTAAAGTTTAACAAGTTTAATTCTCAGATAATGCCCCAAATAGCCACCTGTTTAGACCTATTCAGGTTTTATATCTTGCACATATTATACCGTCCTCTCTTTACTGCAGTGGAAATGCCTTCATTGGTTTTCAATTATATGGTTTTAAATAGTATATTGAAAAAAAACAAACATTGTACCTATTAGTAATCTATAATGCATGAATGAGCTGTTAATTAAAGCCTACTTTTCATTTCAGACAATAGAATTTAGCTCATATTTGTCAGATGCCCTGAAAGGCTTCTACAAGAAGACTCAAATGTGGCAGGTAGTAGTTTTATAGCTCCACTAGGCCTAAGCACTGAATTTTGGAAAAATGGCATCGACTGAAGTGCTTGAACTGCAGTGGCTAGAACATGCCAATATTTTCAATGAGGCTATAGTTGGTTTGAGAAATAAGGTAAAGATATTATTTTTTAATGATTAGTTCAGCAGAAAAATATATCTTATTCTAAGTTTAAAATAAAAGGGGAAAGTCTGACCCTTTAAATATAGACTTAATGTTTCTGAGGGACCAAACAGCCAGCCACTAAAAATTATTGATTAGTTGAATTTGAGAGCTATTACCACATAATTTTACCTAATTTGAAATTATAATTAAAATTTTGAGAATTATTATTATCTATACATACACATAAAAGTATCTGCATACCCATTATATTGAAATAAGTTGATATATACAAGGTGTGCCAAAAAAAAGTATATACTTTTTATAGCATCATATATTTTATAATTAAAAAAATATTCTGTTATATCAATTGTTAATAAAAGGTAAATTTAGGAATTAAAATGTAGCAAATTGTTTGCACATAAAAATTTTGTGAATGAATGGTTTCAATTAAGGGATGCCAAAAATGTTAAGTTTCACATTAATAGTCTGTGGTCTGTTGAAGCTACCATCAAGCTGGTTTGCACAATAAATTGACATTAATAAAACTAGGCACTAGCCATCTGAATAATGCACACATGTTGATAAGCGTGTTAATTTTAATAGGATTCATATTAAGGTATGGTTTATTAGCTTAGGGGTCAGTTGGAACATTTTTCTTTAATGGAACAGTTAGTGTTGATACCTATTTTGACATGTTGCAGGCAGAAATTATATCTACATTTTGAGAGCTGTTTGGAAATGATGACTTGCTTTGACCAAGATAGGGTTCTTTTCATTGTGGTGTGAGAAAGTACTTTAATAGAGTTCTTCTCATTGTGGTGTGAAACAGTACTTTAATAGAATTCTCATTGCGGTATGAGAAAGTACTTTAATAGAGTTATTCTCATTGTGGTGTGAGAAAGTACTTTAATAGAGTTCTCATTGTGTTGTGAGAAAGTACTTTAATAGAGTTGTTCTCGTTGTGGTGTTAGAAAGTACTGTAATAGAGTTCTTCTCATTGTGGTGTGAGAAATTACTTTAATAGAATTGTTCTCATTGTGGTGTGAGGAAGTACTTTCTCATTTCGGTGTGAGAAAGCACTTTAATGTCTACCATGTAACTTCGCCGAGACAGATTATGATTCTCTCATTGAAATCTCAGGGAGTGTCAGTCCTATAAATTTACTGTCGTGTTCAAGGAAGGTTGTAAGTCTCATCTTTTAACTCAGTGACAGATGTTTCCTTGTAAAGGACAGGCTACTGGTTCCATTTGGAAAGTTGAACAGCTCTAGATAATAATAAGACTTTATCCTAAGTTTCTACAACCTAGCCAGGTGAAAATACTGCTTCTCAGCAGAGTGAGGTTAAGTCACATCTAATTTAAAGGTGGCCTTTAATATAACAAATGAATCATCAGGAATGAGAAACTATGTAGATAAACAGCCCAATCATAGGAAGTCATTCAGATAAGTAGAATGTTGCTCTATAGTAATTTTCATAAAACAAGAAATGAAGAAAAGCTTTTAATTTTTAAATGGCAACAAAACTCTTTACATGAGGAAAAATAAATTAAGCATAAAGAAAAGGAAAGAAGAAAGATGATATATAAGTGATGTCTCTGCAACTACTAGAACTATATTGCACCATCTGTCTGTCACTCCAAGATCTCCCTAATGAGCAAGATCAGAATAATGTTTACTGGTCATTAGAAGGGGAGATCCAAGTAGTGTTGTTGTTTTGTTTTTTGCATCAATGGGGTGTACCCATTCTGCATCAGGGGTATCTGGATATGACTACCCTATCAACAGTGTTCCAAAATGGAGGAGAAAGAGTGGATATATTGAGCTGTGAAGGAGGGAAATAATAACAGTGTTATGATTGGCTGTGTTTGATGACCTCTGTAGATGCTACCTAGGTGGGTGGCTTGTGATGATGGTAAAGTTTTGTTGTGCCAGAAATCTTAATGTATTTTCCACACAATTTACAGTGCTTGGGGACCTGAAGTGCATTAGTGTGCTTGGTGGAGTAAGAAAATGCCAGGAGACAAGGAGATAAAAACACACTATCCCAACTACTCTTTATTGCCTATATCATTTATAATTCTACAAAATTTGGATATATTTATATAAAGTTACAGGTTTATTTTAGGATGATGCTCCAATAAAAATTCAACAGTTATTTATAGAAAAATAATTCAAATATACCTTTAGTATATTTACAAACTTATCCTCAATCACACTGTTATTCATGTTACTTTTATCTGCAATTTTCATTCAGACCCTCCCAAAAGAAGATATCTATATATTTGATTGTATATTGGTAATTCAAGGCATTGGAGGGGGGGGGGTATCTTCCTTGACCTTAGTGCAGTGGGTTTGCTGCAATGGTACTGCTGGAGAGGTAGAACTAATCAATTGCTTGATGTCTGAGCCTCAGGAAGGAGTTGTGTGAGTTTGAATGGAACCCCAAACTATGAGGGTCCACTAAACTATTACCAAAGCTTTTGGTAGATTGCCCCAGGCTAGCAGGACCTTTATAAAATCTTTAGCCAGCAAATATAGTTAGGCAGAATCCATTTTTCAGTGCTTTTTATGTATATTTCAAGAATACGATATATTAAGTCATCTCATAAGTAATGTGGCATTTTTTTCATATTTATTATTTTTTTATGAGTAGAAATCAAGCATCCTCTTGAAGTTATTTATATTTAAATTTTAAATAAGTATTTATTAATTTAATAGGTTATATAATTTCCAGTCATCTCCAGCTTTCTAACTTTTCAATACTATATTTGTAAAAATCATTTGATTTTGATTTCTTTTATATTATTGACATCTTCATTTTCTTTAGGTGATTTGCTAAATTCCTAAAAAGATCATAATCTGTTGAGTGGAGTGGGTATGAAGAATGACTCATTAGTTCCCAATCCAAATTGGTAATCTTTGTATAGTCTCTTTTGCAATATGAGGTTGCACATTATCTGATGATAAAGCTCTTTTCTATAAGTTCTACATATAAATTCTCCAACTGAACGCAGTAAATCTCTTTAGTGATAGTCTGATTTTGGTTCAGAAGTTCAAAATGGTTTATGGCATTCATATCCCACCAAACAACTCATTAGTTCCCAATCCAAATTGGTAATCTTTGTATAGTTTCTCTTGCAATATGAGGTTGCACATTATCTGATGATAAAGCACTTTTCTATAAGTGCTACATATAAATTCTCCAACTGAACGCAGTAAATCTCTTTAGTGATAGTCTGATTTTGGTTCAGAAGTTCAAAATGGTTTATGGCATTCATATCCCACCAAACGACTCATTAGTTCCCAATCCAAATTGGTAATCTTTGTATAGTCTCTCTTGCAATATGAGGTTGCACATTATCTGATGATAAAGCACTTTTCTATAAATGCTACATATAAATTCTCCAACTGAATGCAGTAAATCTCTTTAGTGATAGTCTGATTTTGGTTCAGAAGTTCAAAATGGTTTATGGCATTCATATCCCACCAAATGCACAAGAGAATGGTCCGTGAATAAGCCCCCTTTTTTGGTTGGGGTATTATTTTTCCCCAGGCCTAATACATTGTCTAGAATGTTTAATATTATTATACATAGTCATTTTTTGTCTCCTGTAATAACCCTACTAAAAAAATGGTATACTTTTTATTTGAGAAAGGAGAAATGAGCAAATGTTTCCTTGTTGCAAGTGTACCTCTGACTGGCTGTGAGGAATCCATTGGCCCAATCGTGAAACCTTTCCTATCTCCTTTAAATGATAATGTGAAGTTGAATGAGTTGAATTTAGTTTTTCAGCCAATTATTTAACAGCTACAATCAGATTTTCGTACATTGTCATTTTTCAAAAAATTTAAGTTCCACTGGTCATCCTGTATAAGATCCATCTTTGTGACCAACCTTTCCTCAGTGAAAATTCTGAAACCATCTTTGGCACTGACTTACACTGTTCCTTTACCATATATTTGACTCAAACCTTCTGCTGCTAAATTAGCATTTGTGCCTTTTCTAAACTCCCAAAACATGTTGTGAATGTGCTCTTTTACACTTCTATAATATTTATCATTTAATCATAAGGGACATTAAATTAACAATAATAATACAAAAATTAATAACCCTGAAAATTATGATGTAAGATATAGCAAAATGTAATTCTCGGATTAGGCTTAAACATACGGGTACCTAGGCTTAGATTTTACTAGACTAGGCTAATATAAAAAAAAACAAACCTGGTTTCAAGTATTTCTATCCATAAAATAATGATAAACATGGGATGACATAAGACTATATTTAAACCTGGCAACAAAATCAAATAACTGCAAAGAAAAGAAATAGATGTAAATATAACAAACAATTGAGATGATGAAATAAAATTTATATATATGACCAACCTAACCTCCCAGGTTAACACTCTTTTTTCATACACAGGAAGAAAAGTAGAGTAAAAGGAAAGACTAAGGCAAGGTGGGGAAAATCCATAGAGAAAAATGGGGAGAGTGGCTCAAACATTTGTCAGGCACTCTATTCATTCACTACATTGTGTCTTCACTAGCTGTGATTGAACCCAGAACCTCAACATTAGAAATCTAATGCCATATACACTAGGCTAGCAAGAGCTTCCAGATCTGCAAATAATATACAAAATAAAAGTTAAATAGGATATAATTTCAAGGATAAATTTTACCCTTGAAGAGTCAATTTCCTAATCCCGAGGTCAAATGGTTAGCATTTACCTATTTTATTAAAAAACACTGAAGGTACAGTGAACAAATTTAACTGAATGTTTTGAGTGGACCCAATTGTAAAGGCAAAAAATAACTTTACTTCTTACTTTATCAAACAAAATAAATATATATAAAGTAACAACTCACAGGATTACCACCTATTTGGATAAACCAAAAAAGAACCATCGAGTATCATTCATGTTCACCTGACTTTACTCCACTTGATTTTTATTTTAGTTGCTAGCTGAATAAGATGAACTAAGGTTATTTGGACTTCATAATCCTTTATCCATAAAAATACTGGTTCAATTAGGGATATGAGTGGGACCATCAAAGCATTCATATTCCATGTTTGTGAATCATTTCATTAATGCATTCAGATTCATGCTTCCAGAAAACATTTTTGAGCACTTAGCAGCACAGGCAATTAAAATTTTATATACAAATAACTGGCTACACTCTTTTTATTAGATCAGAGATCTCCAAACTATGGTTGGTACACCACATTAGGCTTGCCACAAGATTTTATTTAGTTCACAGCAATATAAAATAGAAATTGTTACATTTCTCTTTAGATATAATCACAAAGCTTCTTATAAATGATCACAAATTTGTAAGAACTTACCTAGGAAGGTCATAAAATCACTTTAGTAAAATTTCTAAGAGTAGACAAAATAAATATTCCTTTAAAATATAACTTTACAGAAATGTTATTAAATTAATTCGTTATCTAGATCCTCTCTTCTAACTATCCTTTCCTCTGATTTCCACCCTTTCACTCAGTTCTTGAACTAGCCTTGAATGGATCTTAGGGTCTTTGCTCATTTGTAATTCTGTAAAAAAATATCAATGAAAATTATTAATTTAGAAAAATGATTTGGCCTGCGAAAATATGTAAAATATATGATGTGGTCCTTGTAGCTAAAATTTAAGAGCTCCCTGGCTTAGATTACTAAGTTACATTTTATTGATAATTGCTATACCAATATTTTCTTAATTATAAAATATATGATGCATAGAGAGTATAATGTCTATGGGAGACAGTTCAGTAGAGAGAAGTGCAAGGCAACTTCATTGAGCAACTCACAAAGTGCCCTGCCCTGAGTGCTATTAGAGCATTGGAATCTCTGCATCCCCAAGTTTGCAATATCCGTGATGCCATGGTTTTGGGGAACTGGGCGGATGTCAAGATTATCTTCTGCTGGGTTCCTGGACATACAGGAATTTGGGGGAATGAATGTGCCAAAGAGTCTGTGAGGACTGGCCGCCGAGACCAGCGTTTCATTCCTCCTTACACCAATTACATGGCAGGAATATGGGCAGCCCTCCAGACATCTTGACAAAGAAGATGGGAGACAGTCTAAGGGAACTTAAAGTTGTGTTGTCTTTGGGTTGCTTTCTCTTGTCTCCGAATTGGACACGCTCACGGGACCCACTGCCATTTGATGGAGCACTCGCCTGCATGTTATTGTGACGACTGCATTGTCCCCTAGACTTTTTGCCACATTCTTGTTGAATGTCCCATGCTGGGTGATCTTGGCGCATGTTACACGTCTCATAGCGGGATGAGCGGGGTCGCTACTGCTTGTCCCTTGCACTCAGGGACTGGTTCGTGCACATAGACTTGTGGACTATATGAATTTTGAAGGACGCTGGCTTCCTCCACTTTATTCAACTGTTTTTTGTAGGTGGCATGTTCTTGCACTGCCTCCCACCAATGCCAGAGCATACTTCCTTCTTGTTCCTTTGTTTTCTTTTTTGTTTGTTATTTACATATGTTTTTTTTATCTAAGCTAGTAGTAGGCTGTGATGTGAGTTACTCACATCACAGCCTACTACTACGTTTGCCCTAGTAGGCAGTCAAAAGATGAGCTCTCTCTCTCTAAAAAAATTAACCCTATTTATATCCCTATAAATGGTTCATTATTGTACATTTTAATAACATTTTACCAATGATAGTCTTTAGTTTATCATTGGCACAGATCTTGCTGTAATAAGCTTTTTCTTAATCTCCATTAATCATTATATTTTTTTAGAAAATTAGTGTAATAACTGTGTATTCCCACAAATATACTACAATGGATTAATTATAGCAAATATATTTATGCTTAGGGAAAGATGTGGAAGCCCTGGTAGTTTACACTATTGTCACTTAGGTATGAAAGTTCATTGTATGGTATTGATTTTATAAAATGAAGAAATGTCACTTTTTTTTCCTTTATTTCAGGGATCATTCACTGATGCTACATTAGCTTGTGAAGGTAAATTTTACCCAGTTCACAAGTTTGTCCTATCAACCTGCAGTGAATATTTCAATGCCATTTTTGAATGGACTCCTTGTGTGAATCCTGTGGTAGTAATTAACAACATATCAAATCAACACCTTGAACCTCTCTTAGATTTTATGTATCGAGGGGAAACAAATGTTCAAGAATGTAATATTCATGAAGTGATGAAGGCTGCAGAATGTCTTCATATCAAAGGACTCTCTCTGAGAACAGAGGAAACACTTTTAGCAAAGAATAGAGCAAAATCCCCTATGGGCACAGATGAGCCTGAAAAGAAGAGAAGAAAATCTGAGGGGAGTGGCAGTCAGAAGAGGGCTCCTTTTTTAAAGCCATTACTTTTGCATCAGCAACAACAACAACAAACTAGCCAACATCATCAAATACAGCACCAGCCACTGCCACCACCTCACCACCCTCAGCTGCAACAGCTCCATCAACCACAACACCACCAGCCTCATCAGCAACATCCCAATCCAACTCAGCATCTTCAGCAACAGCAACGGCATCATCCACTACAGCAAGAACAACAACAGCAACAGAATGAGGATGTGTATTGTAAACTAGAGATCTCACCTTTGCATTCTTCCTCCACTATTCCTCCCCCCACTCCCCCTCCTTCTACTCCTATTCACTACCCTTCCCCACACCACACACCCCCTGTACCATCCCCCTCCTTACACTCAGCTTCTCCCATGGCCCTGTCCTCCACTGCATCCTCACCATCTGGTCAGTCCCAGTTCCAAATTGCCCCTCTCCAGATACCAAGCCCAAAGTCAACCCTGACCTTGGCCACCCACAACTTGACCCATCCAGTCATCACCCACCCAGCCAAAAATCTGTCCCCCTTCAGCGATGCTTCATCGAGCAGCACATCACAGAGTCAGGGACCTTCTCAGTCTACTGAAGTTTATTCCCCTCACACTCAAGAACATATCTCAGGTCTCAAGGATGAACAACCTAGCCTAGGCATTACATCCCTGGCAAGTGTGATTGCTTCATCCAGAGCCTCGGCCCTGCTTTCTTTCTCTCAGGCCCAAGAAAATGCACAGTTTCAAAGGAGCCACAGTTCAGTGTCTGAGCGGATCTTGTCTGACAGTGGCATCCACTCTGAAGTACAAGGAGACACTCCCAACTTTGGGAATCTGGAGCCAAAAGTTATTGGGATTGCAGAAGAACTGCACCTGGAAGGATCTGTGAAGGAACTGGAAATCGCCACTGAGGATGGTACTGTCAGTATTCCAGAAATCTTGGAAGGTCTGGTTGACATGAGGCAGCTCTATGACTCAAAGGTAATGTTATAAACATAGATCTTTAGTAGTACTAATGAGTAGGTAGATACATATTTCTCCTCACATACAAATAGCAGCCAATCCATTCAATGAAGTTATATATATAGGGTTGTATTCACATGCTCCACTCCATTTTCTCTCAACACTCTTTCAAAATGCCCCTCTACAAACTTCAGACCATTATTGCTCAAACAGTTCATCTTTTCCACACATCAGGGAAAACATCTACTCCACTATCCATGCAACAGCCTCACCCTCTCTTTTCTTTCATTAGTGTAGCATATACAAACTTACTTTTATGATCTAACATCGCAACCACTCCATGCACCCTGTTCTCAACAAAGACAACAATCATCGTGACAATTTCAAACTCCTTCACATGCACCCCTTAATCTTTCTTTTCTGATAACTTTAATATGTTAATATGCAGCTTAGCAACATTATTCACAGCAGTCAACAGAATTGGATGAAACCCTTTTCCTTCATACATTCACACAACTTAAACTTTCCCATATGTCTGAAACTATCATACATAACCTTAACCAATCTAATCATTCCAACCGATGATATCAGTAACAAGAACATAATATGCCACCATACATATCACACAATCATTTGCATGTCTTAAATTCAGTCAAACATTCAGACCACTCATTCAAACTATTATTCTCTCACTACAACTCTTGGACTATTGACACTTGCTTTTCCAAAATATGATCACTCAAAAACTTACTTTCACTATCCAGTTACAGTTCATTCATACCACTAATATTCACACCATACTCAGATCAACATGTATCTTTACAATCTTCTCTCCTTGCATTACATAATTTTTCTCTACATACAAGGATAACCCATTCTCTTGCAGGAAATTAATCCCAAGCAAAAAGCCTCAAGATTATTCACCCTAAGGGGGCTACCCTGTGTTGCCTGTTACATTTGGTACCTTGAGGAGATGCACATCCTCTTGGCCTGAGTGCACATTAGAGAAGCCCTGTCACTCAGTTGACTTGAACTCTGATGGGACCTGGAGATTTGTTGGCACACTTCCTCCTTGCTACCTTTATATATATACTTTACAACTATCCCCCTCAACCTTTTGTCTACCCTCACTTGTTATTGGGAGGAGTTTATCTCTCCCAGACAGAGTACATATTAGGGAAGTACTGCCACTGGGTTTAATTAGAACTCTATGATGGACCCTGGGGAAGTTGTTGGTTTACTTCATACATGCTACTTGTTTTTCAATGACTATCCCCTCAACCCTTTGCCTAGGTTTAAGGCCTTGACCAGCTGCCTCATGCCATATGAGAAGAGATGATTTGGAACCTCTTATAAACACTGCAGGCAGGTTGCAAGAGACCATGACTTACTTCATGGCTTCGGTGCATTGGGACCCAATTAATAGGAAGATCGTTTTTCTCCCCAATAACCACTTCACTGTGAGTAATGGGCTGACCATCTCCTGGCTGCCATTCTATGTTGGATAAGGTTGTACTGTTGATGATTAATGAGTAGTCCAGGCTCTGACCAGTTTACTGGGCAACTTTTGGTTAGTGTGCATTGCTGCACAGGTGCAAAGACCAATCTTTAACACACCTGAAAAGTTTGAAAAACAGAGATGGGATAGGCAGATATAGCCTACCATTTTTTTCAGAAGCTTGGTGTTGTGTTGGAGGAGGTATTTCATGACAGCACCACTGACTGGTGGAGGGGCTCATCTCAATTCATTTGACTATGGCAAAGAGGCTTCCCCTTTGCCATCCTTGGAGGGGAGCAGCTCCACCTTTCTGCTTTCTCAAGGGCACCTCCAAAATCTTTTAGCATGCAGGGCATTTCTTCCTTTCCATTAGTGACTCATAAGGAGAGGAGGGACTTCCTCCTCTGGCTGGTTTCCCTCTGATAGCTAAGATCTTCTCCATCTCGGAGAAGGATCTTGCTGAGGTTCGTCCTTCCAGCAGTGAAGAGAAACAGGTTCATTCTCCACCCTCCTCTCCCCAAAAGAAGCAGAGTATAGTTTCTTCTCATTCCATAGAGGTTCCACTGCCGTTTCGGCAAACGACCAGGCCAAGATTGGCACATCCATTCCGAAGTGCCCCCAGGAAGGAGTAGGGGGTCCCAAACGAATACCAAAGTCAGAAGTGTGCTGAATGGAGCCTCGATTACGTCAGGGCTTCTCATCGAGTTTCAAACCTTCCTGGTTATTCGCTCCACTGATGGCAGCATGTTGGCCAAGGGCAACATGATCAATCAGAGGAGAGAATTAGCTAGCTTGATTGGTAGAGAGCTAAAAGTGTCCTGTTTCTCTGACGGGAGCCTTCTGGCGAATGCATCAGATCCCTCTGAAGCTGCCATGATTAGTGCCCTTCAGACACTTAATCGCACTCTGGTGAGTGTAATGCTGCACTCTACCATGAACTTCGTGAAAGGAGTAGTCTACACGAAGGAACTCATGGAATACTTCATAGATGACATCACCTTGAATCTGTCCAACCATGGAGCGTTCAAAGTCGAACAAACATATGATGAGATAACAGGGAGGGGGCTCAAGACCCACCCCTACACTTCATCACATTTGACCCTGACAGCCTCCCTGAGTCGATGCATGCCAGTTTGTATTGATACCGTGCGAAGGCATTCATGCTACTGCTGCAGAGGTGCTTCTACTGTCACCGCTTGGCAATACAAATCGCTCCTGTAGATGTGCAAAGTTAAGTTTACCCGAAGTCTGTGTAAGTTGCTCCAATGCTGCATGCATTAGTCCCTATTATGTAAGGCCAGCTTTGTCAATTGCGGAGCACCGCACCCCACTTTTTCAAGTCATTGTGGTGCATATCTCCCGGATAAGGAAATCCTGGGTGTTCAGGCTACAGATCATCTCTCACTTCATGAGGCTAAGGACTTGGTCCTGGTGTGCCCTGCGCTGCCTGGATGTCCTATGCTTCAATTTGAAAAAAGGCACCCTCTAATCCTGGCTGCTCCAGACCTACTAGCACAGTTATTTCCACGCCTATTCAGAACTCTTCTGTGGGTTCTACTCACCCCGGGCACTTCCCTGGTAGAGCTGGCAGCACAACAGGCTCACACTTGGCCTCGGTTAAAACCAGGGCTTCTTCCCCTTGCCCCAGCTTGATTGTTTTCCATAAGATGAAGTGGCCACGCGCCTCCACCGAGTCATTAGACTCACACCAGGTATCACCCCAAAAGGTGGTCATGAGGCCATCTTAAAGTGTTCCTAAAGCTGCCCCCCCAAAAGCATAACAGCACCAAAGGAGAGTCGGGGCCTCTGAAACCGCCGACCCCACCTAAGGTTTCAAGGCAGAGGGAGGAAAAGACACATGGCAACCCCACTCTTTCCCGATAAGTCCTCGAAGGTGACAGTGCCCGGAGTTCTGCCTCTGGGAAGCGTATGGACATTTCTGTGAGGGTCTTTTCTTTGAAGAGGACACCCGCATCTCCAAGCAAGGCCTGGTGGGCATATTCCTTCAATGGAATTTTCAAAGACTCTGGGCCAACTGGGAGGAGATGCGGAGGCTCGTCTCCTCCCATTCCCTGTTAGTAATCTTTTTGCAGAACAGCATGCTGGGCGTGTGCCCCCTGCCCACCCTCCCAGGGTATAAGGGTTTTGTGACACTGCCACCACAGGGGCTTTAAATACCTCCTCTTAGGCAGTAGCAGTGCAGCTGCACCTGGATATTAGGTATACTATTATTTCTGCATACATTCCACCTCCAGGCGACTTTGATGCAGGGAACTTCCACTGTACCTTGGCATGGTTGCCAAAGCCCTTTATACCTCTCAGATATTTGAATGGTAGACTTCCCTCTGGGGAGACTACTCAATCAATCCCAGGAATCAGATACTTGACAACCTGATCAACCATCTTGATATAGGTGTCCTAAATTTTGATGAGTTTATGCATCATTGCCCAAGAACCGCTTCATTTTCCTGTCTCAATCTATCTTTGTGCTCTTCAGATACCCAGCCTGATTTGGGGTGGGGGTAGTCGATGACCTCCATGGTAGTGATCACTTTCTCATTCAAATATCATTTTCTGGACCACTGCCACCTGAGAGCCCACCCCAGTGGTGCTTGGTGCATGCGTGGTGGTCCACATTTCAGGAAATTACTGATTTCTCTGTCTCATTTGAGGAATTTAGGTCCGTAGATGAGGCCATTGACTTCTCCAGCATTCTCATCGCTGGAATCTCAACACATGAGTATGACTGCCGGGTTCCAGCTCCATGAGTAATGAGCAGTGAGTTTGTCAGTTCCAGTGTGTCCTCAAGTGGCTAATTAGTCCGATTCTCAATGGGCAGATTCTGGGACAGTTTGGACAAGGAAAAGTGCCTGGTTGAGGGTTTTGTTGACAGGCTTTACTCCTCTCGCCTTTTATTGCCAGACGGTGATTTCCTTCAAAGGTTTGCACTCCCCTCCTGACTGCTGCTTTCCAATGATTGCATTCATCTGCCAGATCTTCCCAGGTGTTAGAATTTATTTCCATTTCCTTTAGATGTGCTTTAATGGTGTCCTTGTAGCATTTCCTCTGTCCTCTTGCTCTTCGCTGGCCTTCCCTTAGCTGTGAGTATGTATAATAGCGTCTTTAGGAGTGGTTTGGTTAGGTATTCTGCGCAGCAGATGGCCAACCGATCTCATCTGGTCTTTGATGATCATTGCATCGATGTTTGCTGTCTCAACCTGAAAGAGAACACACTATTAGTGCGAAAATCCTCCCAAGTGATGCATAAGATGGAATAGAGCATTCACTGGTGGAAACTTTCCAAATCTTTTAAATGGCAGCTGTAGGTGGTCCAGGTTTCACAGGCATATAACAATGTTGGATATTACGACTGCATGTTAGACTTTTAATATGGGTTTTTGGCACAGCTCACTTATGTCAAAACCCCTTTTTCTAAGTTTATGTAAGGAGTTTGAGGCACAATGGATATGACAGGTGACTTCTTTTTCAATCATAGATGATTTGGAGAACAGGGCAACTGCGAGAGGTGATGAGCGGTTGCATCCCGCCGTGCTGTCGGGATCCAGCGCTCCATCCAGCCCCAGCTTAGCCTCTTCTCCTTCCTTCAAAACACTTTCCTCGCTTTTCATACCTCTCCCACAACTTTCTCTGGTCAGCCTCTAATTTCACAGGGTAGATGCTGACCTCCTTCTCAAGCCAACCGTCCCTGATCGGGGCTGAGGGGGGAGGAGACAATGTTCCCTAACCCCTAAGCTCCAGTTCGGGATGTTTTTTTTTTAACGACCTGCTTCATCCCCACCCATACCTTCCTCACATCCCTTTTCCTCTCCTCTTCACATTCTATCCATTTTTATGCCGCGTCTAAGGTGGAACCGCCATGCCGATGGACTGCCAGGCCACCAGACGGGAGGGGTGGTCCCAAATGGCGGCGCCTGGCTCTGCCAGGCCTGTAAGCACCTCTTGCAGTGCGGGCAACTGTGAGAGGTGATGAACGCTTGCATCCCGTAATAAAAGAGGGTCACCATGCCCAATGATGAGTCTAACAAAAAAACCCCTTTAACTCCCCCTGTACAAACAACAGAGCCGCTCTTGGGCAGCTCCACAGAAAAAATGGAGGTTCCTGTCCCTGTGCTTGCGCAGGGGACCCTCCATATTTCTCTAACCAGAGAGTAGGCTTACTTATCTCCTTCGCCTACGGGTGCAGGGGACTCCCCCTCACCTCCTTCTCTGGAGGTGCTTTCGGGCACCTCCCTTTTTCCAGCAGCAGTCCCCCCTGTTCTTTCCAAAGGGACTACCAAGAAAGCCAGACACTCTCCATCGAAGCGGCTCGGTAGGGCAAACCCCCTTAGGGGGAAGAGGGAAGCCAGGCCCCTTCAGTCGCTTCCCTCAAAAGACCTGCTGGCAAGAATCTTAAACCTTGCCGGGATCAAGGCCTGTGCCTTCCCACAAAAGACTGGTGACGCTGCCAAGGGGACCTGCGATGTCCTAGGAGGGGATGGCCAACTGGAGGCCCCTCCTGTGATAGACACGGTCCTTGAGGAAACCCAGCCTCAGACGGTAGGGCCTTCCATGGGGAGGAATCCGGGCTCTGCGCCAAGCACCGAACCCGAATCCGCCCCTATGCAAGGTCCTCCTCAAACGGCTGGGGCCTCCGAGGCAGTACAAGGAGGAGAGGGATCTCCTCTAACTGGTGCCCCTGCGACCACCAGAACCTTTTTCATTTCAGAGAAGGACCTGGCTGAGGCCGGTCCATCTGGCCTAGGGGCTTCTGTCGGCGGAAGTGAGAAGTGGGTTCATTCCCTGCCCTCCTCTCCTAAAAAGAAGAAAAAGACAAGGAAGACTAAAAAGACTCGGGGCTCCTCTCCATCCGCCGGGGCTACGGGGACAGATGGGTCTGCTGCTACTTTGGCAAGCGACCAAGCTAAGATCGGCACATCTGGCCCCTCTGCTTCCCCGGGTGCGGAGCCCCTGACTATGACAAAGACGAAAAGTGCACAGGGCAGAGCCCCGATGACATCAGGGCCCCTGATTCTGAGGTTACCTGTCATTTTTGAGCCTGCTGGCTTCAAACGCTTCCTCGTTATTCGCTCCACTGATGGCACCATGTTGTCCAAGGGCAACATGATCCATCAGAGGAGAGGATTAGCTAGTGCAATTGGTAGAGAGCCGAAGGTGACCCGTTTCTCAGACGGGAGCCTTCTGGCGAATGCCGTGAATCCCGCCGAGGCGGCCAAGATAAGTGCTCTTCGGACACTTCATGGCACCCCGGTGAGTGTGACACCGCACTCTAACATGAACTAAGTGAAAGGGGTAGTTTATGCGAGGGAACTCGTTGACTACTCCATTGAGGACATCACCCTAGAGCTGGCCGACCATGGGGCGGTCAAGGTCGAACGTGTGATAAGAATACAGGGAGGGGCCTCGAGACCCACCCCTACACTCTTCGTCAGGTTCGACTGACAAGCTCCCTGAGTCGGTGCGTGTCGGTTAGTAACGCTACCGCGTGAAGGCATTCGTGCCACTGCCGCGGTGGTGCTATTACTGTCACAGCTTCGGCCATACGAATCGTTCTTGTAGACGTGCAAAGTCGGGGTCACTTGAAGTTTGTGTAAATTGCTCCAAGGCCGCACACGATAAGTCCAAATCGTGTGTGGCCAAGTGTGTCAATTGCGGAGAGCCGCACCCCGCTTCTTCGAAGCAATGTGGTGCATATCTCCTTGAGAAAGAAATCCTGGCCGTTCAGGCCCAGGATTGACTCTCATTCCGCGGGGCTAAGGACTTGGTTCTGGCGCGCCCGGCTCTGCCTGGGACGTCATATGCCTCAATAGTTAGAAAGGCACCCTCTGCTCATCCAGGCCAACGAGCACGGTTGTTTCCGCGCCCATTCGGAGCCCTTCTGCGGGCTCTACTCAACCCGGGCGCTTCCCTGGTAAAGCTGGCAGCAAAAAAGGTTCACACCCAGCCCCGGCTAAAACCAGGGCGTTCCCCTCTTTCCCCAGCGTGACCGTTTTCCGTAAGGCGAAACGGCCACGCGCCTCCACCGAGTCGTTAGACTCATAGGAGGCAACACCCCTAAAGATTGTCGCTAGGCCATCTTCCGGGGTTCCTAAAGCTGTCCCCCGAAAGGAGGACAGCAACATAGGAGCTTCGGCTCCTTCCCCAATAAGTCCTCGAAGGCGACAGCGCTTTGTCCGGCCAACAGCGCCCGGGGTTCTGCCCCCGGGAAGCGTACGGCCATTCCCGTGAGGGTCTTCAGTTCGAGGAGGGCCCTCGCGTCTCCTCCGAGCTAGGCCTGGACGGCATATTGCTTCAATGGAATTGCCGTGGACTCCGGGTTAGCTGGGAGGAGCTGCGGAGGCTAGTCTCGTTCCGTTCCCCGTTAGCTATCTTTTTGCAAGAGACCATGCTAGGCGCGTGCCCCCTGCCCGCCCTCCCGGGGTATAAGGGTCTTGCGACCCCACCACCGCGGGATGGCCGTGCTGGGAGATGCGCGGTTTACACCCGGCATGATGTCTTCGTTCTTCCTTTCTCTTTAGATACCTCCTTTCAGGCAGTGCCTGTGCAGCTGCACCTGGATAGGAGATATACTATCATTTCTGCGTACATTCCACCGTCAGCCCACTTCGACGCGGGGGACTTAGGCCTCGTCGTGGCCTGGTTGCCGAGGCCCTATCTCTTGCTTGGAGATCTGAACGGCAGGCATCCTCTCTGGGGAGATTACTCCATAAATCCCAGGGGACAAGTCCTTGCCGATCTGATCGAAGAGCTTGAGATGGGTGTCCTAAACGTGGATGAGTTAACGCATCCCTGTCCGAGACCCGCCTCATTTTCTTGCCTTGACCTATCTTTGTGCTCTTCGGATGCACAGCCTGATTTTTATTGGGGGGTGGTTGATGACCTCCATGGTAGTGATCACTTTCCCATTCAAATATCATTTTCAGGGCAACTGCCGCCTGAGAGCCCACCTCGGTGGTGCTTGGCGCGGGCTCGGTGGCCTGCATTTCAGGAAATGACTGAATTTTCTATCTCAGTCGAGGAGTTTAGGTCGGTAGATGAGGCCGTTGAGTTCTTTTACGGCAACCTCATCGCCGTGGGCCTGACTACTATTCCTAGGACGTGTGGCCGTTTTGCACGCCGACCACTTCCATGGTGGTCAGCCGAGTGTGAGACGGCCCTCAAACACAAGCGTTATGCCTACATGCGCTATAAGCGGCGCCCGAACGATTTCACTGTCGCTGAATTTCGTCGGGCTAGGGCTAGGTTCCGGTATATTTCGAAGCACGCCCGCCGCTCTTCTTGGCGGGCATACGTGTCTTCACTTAACGGGAAGACCCCGTTGTCCAGGAGAATGGGACCGCAATCTCGGACCCTGCGTCCGTGGCAGAATCCTTAGCGACCGCATTTTCTAGCCGGGATGCTGCTCCGCCAGCATTCAATGCACGTCGTGATGTCGCGGAAGGCCGCCGGCTGGACTTTACCTCCAGAGGCGCTCCGCTCCGCTCTTGCTTCGTGCGTGGACACGGCCCATGGTCCGGACGATGTCCCGTACGCCATGCTTCGACACCTGAGTGAGCGAGGCATGGCCTTTCTGTTAGATTTGTTGAAAGGATCTGGGTGTAGGGTCTTCTCCCAAACTCCTGGCGAATCGCTACTGTGCTCGCCTTTCGCAAATCGGGGAGAGATCACTACTTCGACCGGTTTCCGCCCAATCTCTTTAACTTCTTGCATGTGCAAGTTGATGGAGAAATTGGTAAATGTTAGATTAGCCTTTTTCCTGGACAGCGGAGGCCATCTGTGTTCTGCACAGTGTGGCTTCTGCAAGTTCTGCTCCGACTGGAAAATGCCGTCTGTGAGGCTTTCCTTCGTAGACAGCACTACGCCACGGTGTTTTTCGATCTGGAGAAGGCATATGATACCGCATGGCGATACGGTATCATGGAGACTCCACACGATGGGGGCGAGGGGACGCCTGTACGCGAGCACGGCACCTCCCTCCAGTCGCCAACAGCTTTCACTGCATCCGCAGCTGATCTCGACGGTGCCTATGCCGCCGAGAGACGCCAGTCATGCCATAAGCCCTTTGGATTTAGGGCCAGGAAACTCCTTCGAGAGCTAGATATAGCTCTTGGGCCGGTGGCGCCCCTGGTTCGGCCCAGGACGCCACCCTGGAGGATACCAAATTTGGCTATTTGTCGCCACGCCTCTGCTCCCAAAGCTTGTACGGCGCCGGGAGTATTGCATTTGACCTTTTTTCAGCACACATCGTGTCACGCTGGAACCGTGCCAGTGTATACGGATGGCTCCAAGTCCCAAGAGGGGGTCGGCTTCCACGCCGTATCCCCTCTGTTTGAAGTCAGCGGGGCTCTGCCAGGCGCTGCGTCTGTCTTCACGGCTTAGCTGGTGGCAATACACCACTCGGTATGGGAGATTACGCAACGTGCCCGGTTCGGATACCGGATTTTGTGATCTATAGCGACTCACAAAGCGCCCTGAGTGCTCTCGGGGCATTGGAATCTCCGCATCACCTGGTTCGCGATATCCGTGACGCCACGGTTTTGGCGAGCCGGGCAGAGGTCGAGATTATGTTCTGCTGGGTTCCTGGACATGTAGGAATTTCGGGGAATGAGGGTGCCAAAGAGTCCGCGAGGACTCTGCGACCGGACCAGCGTTTCGCTCTTGCTCACACCGACTACATGGCAGGAATATGGGCAGCTCTTCGGACTGCTTGGCAAAGAAGATGGGAGACGGTCGAAGGGAACTTAAAGTTGCGTGCCATTGCGCCGCGACTGTTCCCATGGACCTATCCCCCAATGCCGCGACGGCTGCAGGTCGCTTTCTGTCGTCTCCGAATCGGACACACGTGTGACGCATCGCTTTTTGATGGAGCGCTCGCCTGTGCCCTATTGCGACGACTGCGTCGTCCCCCAGACTGTTCGGCACATTCTTGTCGAATGTCCCAGTCTGGGTGATCTTCGCGCACGTTACCTGTCCCGGTACCGGGATGGGCGGGGTCGCTACCGCCTGTCCTTTGTACTCGGGACGAGTGTGTGCACATTGACTGGTGGACTTGTTGACTATTTGGGGGAGGCCGGCCTTCTCCCTTTCATTTAACTAGGTTTAGTTGTTTTTGTTATTGTTATTTCTTTTTATTGTTGTTTCCTGTTCAAGTTTTTTAAATTAGCCTAGAACTAGGCTGTTTGTTTACAACGACTTATGCCTAAGTGGGCAGTCGCCAGATAGCCCCTTAAAAAAATAAAAAAATGGAGAGCAGGCTGCCAAGATATTGAAACTCATCCACGATTTCAAGAGGTTCATAATTGATTTTGATGACCAGGTCAAATTGGAAGAGGACCTTTGTCTTCCTGGTGTTAATCTCTATTCCGAGAAGTGTTTATGTGGCCCTCAAACTGAAGCGTTAGGCCTACATGTGCCGCCCGAACGATTTCACTATCAGTGAATTTCGTCGACCTAGTGCTAGGTTACAGTATGTGTCGAAGCATGCATGCATGCCTCTCTTCCTGGTGAGCATACGTGCCTTCACTTAAGAGGAGAATGGGGCTGCAATCTTGGACCCCGCGTCCATGGCAGAGTCCTTCGTGACCGCTTTCTCCGCATTTTCTAGACGGGGTGCTGCTCCTCCAGCATTTAATGCGTGTCGTGATGTCGCAGAAGATCGACGACTGGACTTTACCTCCAAAGGCCGAGAACTCTTCAATGACAGGTTTACATTGAATGAGCTGCGTTCCACTCTTCGTGCGCGGCCACCGCTCCTGGTCCGGACCATGCCCCGTACGTCATGTTTCATCACCTGAGTGAGGGAAGCATGGCATTTCTTTTAGATTTGTTCAACGGGATCTGGGTAGAGGGCATCCTCCCAGGCTTCTGACGAATCACTACTGTGCTCGCTTTTCGCAAACTGGGAAGAGATCTCTACCCCGGCCGGTTTCCCTCAGTCTCTCGAATCTCCTGCATGTGCAAATTGATGGAGAAATTGGTAGATGTTAGATTAGCTTTTTTTTTCTGTACAGCGGAGGACACCTGTCTCCTGCACAGTGCGGCTTCAGCAAATTCTACTCCACGTTGGTGGGGGTAACTTCTCCGGCCCATTGCAGCATGAAGAGGGGGTCCCACAGGAAGGTGTCCTCAGTGTCACACTCTTTGCCCTGAGCATCAACGGTATCACTTCGGGGCTGCTGGAAGATGTTCTCCTACGCTCTACATGGACGACCTTTCAGTCTGTTTTGGCACGGTCCAGATGCCAACTCTGGAGCATAAATTCTAACAGGCATTGAACCACGTATCTCGCTATGCCAAAGCACACAGACTTCGGTTTTCCTTGGCCAAGACTAAGGTGGTGCATTTCTACCCCTATCCACAGCTCCACCATGACCCAGACCTTTTTCTAAATGGGTTCGCCTGGAAGTGGTGGACTCGCACCGTTTCCTTGTTCATGTATTTGACCAACGCCTCACCTGGGAGGCTCATATTCGCAGTATTAGGGTCTCTTGTACCCCCGCCATGGATATTCTTCGACCCTTTGTTCGTTTGAAGCTTGACTACGGATGCGAGTTTTATGTATCCACAGCCGAGCGTGTATTGCAGAAGTGGACTCGATCCACCACACCGGCCTTCGCCTGGCGACCGTTGACTTCTGCACGTCCCCCATTGAGAGCGTACTTGCCGATTTGGAGGAGAATGCCACTCACTCTGCGCCATGCACAGTGCATTATTTGCCTGTACTGGCGAGCCCGGTGCCTCCCTTAGTCACCAACAGCTCTCACTACATCCCCAGCTGATCTCGACGGTGCCTATTCCACCGAGAGACACCAGGCATACCCTAAGCACCCTGGGTTTACAGCTAGGAAACTCCGTCGAGAGCTTGGTATAGCTCTCGGGCCGGTGGTGCCCCTTTTTCTGCCCAGGACGCCACCTTTTACTATTTGTTGCCACGCCTTTGCTCCCAAAGCTACAGCACCAGGAGTATTGTGTTCGGCCATTTTGGAGAACATGTAGGAATTGTGAGGAATGAGTGCGCCAAAGAGTCCGCGGGGGCTGGGTGACTAGACCAGCGCTTCGCTCTTCCTCACACCGATTACACGGTAGGAATACGGGCTGCTTGGCCAAGAAGTTGGGAGACGGTCCATTGCGCCTCGACTGTTCCCGTGGACTTAACAGCCCAAGGCCGTGACGGCTTCAGGTTGCTTTCTGTCGTCTCCGAATTGGATACACTCGCGGGACCCACCGCCATTTGAGGGAGCGTTCGCCTGCGCCTTATTGCGACGACTGCATTGTTCCCCAGACTGTTTGGCACATTCTTGTTGAATGTCCCAGTCTGATTGATTTTGGCACACGTTACCTGTCCTGGTACCAGGATTAGCGGGGTCACTACCACTGGTCCTCTGTACTCGGGACTGATTCTTGCACACAGACTTGCAGACTATACACCTTTTTTAGAGGAAACTGACCTCCTCAACTTTATTTGATTGTTTGTTGTAAGTTGCATGTTTCTGTGTCGGGGGAGGCGGGCCTACCCCCTGATGCCAGAGCCCGCTTCCTTCTGTTGCCGCATTGCTTTGTTTGCTTCTTTTTTTTTAGCTTCTGTCCTTTTTATCAATGTTATTTGTTATTTACATATTGTGTTGTTTGTTTTTTAATATAGCCTAGTCGTAGGCTGTGGTGAGTATGGCGACTTATGTCCAAGGAGGCAATCGCCAGATGGGATCCTAAAATAAAAATAAAATTAAAAAAGTTCATATTTACACCTAATATCTTACTCTTAAGTTTCTCAATTATTCTTTCCTGCCTTATTCAACAGCCTTTCAGTTTGTCTTTGCCATCTTTTCCACTTTCCTCGCATCTCATCCATATATCAGCCAATTTAACATTACATAGCACAATTTCTTGATCTGATAGTCCCATACTCATACTTCTTACAGCTTTCACATCAAATTCATCCTGCAACATATTCATGCTAGAAGCAGGCAACTATACTCTTACATTCTCCCCTCTCCTTTGTCTAACACTGTGTTTTGAAAGAACACATTTTCCACACATGTTTCATTCAGCAAGAACCCTCTCTCTCTTTCCATATGTACCAAAGGCTCCAATTATCCTATCTCACCTATTTTCCACTATTTGGCCATTCATATTTCTACAACCTCAAATTATATAATTGATTTTTCTTGCCATTGAGTAAAGAATTCGTATCATTCTTCTCATTGTTTCTTGAAAACTAATTTTTTTATTTCATTTTCAGAATGATGCTTTCAGTCATGATTCAAAATCCTCAGGAATTAATATTCTTCCACAATGCTCAACTGATGCAGCTGAACCGTCAGGAAGCCTTCTAACTTTCAAAGAGGTGAGTTGTGGAATGGATTGAGTAAAAATGTTAGGAGATTGAGTCTATTTCAATATCACTGGAAAGAAGATTCAAAATCTGAATCTATTACAAATGAGAGGATCTGTTTGAAACAGTAGAGAATTTAAAGTTAAGAGTCAATGGGAAAATTGAGTAGTTACCAAAGGTTGTTCGTTTTAAAAGAGGTAATTTAATCATCCTTGGGAGCTACCTACATATAAAAAGAAGTTGTAGGCTGTTTCTGGTTGATAATCTGAAGCAAGCAATAATTCTGAAGATTGAGTTGAAAGAGAAATGGAGAACTGTATTTAGCAACAGCCTTCTTAATTCTCAGGACTCCCTAACATCAACACAGTACATATTGTGGGTATAGGGCAATACCATAAAATGGGATATTAAAATGTAAAAACACCCATTTCTTTCACAAGATGCCTAACATACAATCCATCAATGACATTAAAAAATGTCCAAAAGCACTTCCTTTACATGCCAGCCCCACCACACTTCCTGGATGGATCCACAGGTCCCTAAGAGAAGAGATGTGTGAAGTTTGAGCAGTCTAAGAGTAGGTGTTAGATGTCTGGGCTTTAGTTGCATCTGGTGCATGTTGGTGTTGGGGCGAGGTGTATTCGGTGTTTGTATTGTTAGGAGTATAGTGGAGTGGCCTGGCCTGAGTTGAAAAGGCTCATGTTCTATGTAGTGATTTCTCTGACTGGTTTATGAGGGAGAGGTGGAGGCTGATTTAGGATGTAGTTTGGTGGTAGTGTAGATGTGTTTGATTAAGTTAGGGTTTGGTGGTGGGGAGGAAGGTTATAGTAAAAGTGTTGGAAGTAGTGTGCTGGGACTTCTTTCTTGTGTCTGGGTCGTGGTTGGAATGGGGAGGGGTCAGTGTTCTGCTGAAGTGTTGGGTTTCAATCATGTCTAGGTGTATTTTGATTAGTAGTATTTTTGTCTGTGTATAGGTGTGCTCCATGTGCATCCTGTGATTACTCTGTATGATTTGGAGTTTGTTCATGGGAGAGTTGGCTGTGGTTTGATGCTGCATAATTGAGGGTGGTGAGGATGAATTGTTTATATAGAGTGGTGAGAGGCTTTTTCTGTTGTCCAAGTGTGTTTGAGGGTGTTGATTTTCTTTGTGGCCTTGTATGTAATGTTTGTTGTGTGGGTTTTGAGTGTCATGTGGGTATCTAGTGTGAGTCCGAGGGGGGTGAAGTTTTTGTTTAAAAGCAGATATTATCTAATTTTGAGATGTTTGTTCAATTTGTGGTAGTTGGATGTGAAAGCGTTACAGTTGATTTGTTGGCTGAGGCAGTCATGCAGTTTTGTGTGAGCCAGTGTTCTAGTATGTTTATCCAGGACGCAATGAGTAACTTTTTGCCATTGGCAACTGAATTTCATGCATGCATGTTGCCTGTGGTCTCTCTTCTCCCTATCATACTAGACTCAGTTGTATATTACCTGTGTAGTGAGTAATATCATGACTGAATTCAATCCTCCAAAAATTTTGAAAAGGCAAGCTGTACTGCTCCCATGCGAAAATCTCTGAATGCCTGAGTGTCAATCTGAGGATGGTGCACTGGATCAGGAAAGAGTTGGAGGAGTCTGGTTGTGATTACGAGGGTACAGTAGCTCATAAAGCTCAGTATAAGCGTTCTGATATGAAAAGAACTCTTGAATTTGTCATTGAGATCCAGGGTGTTAATGAGGTCCGTTAGCCAGGGACAAAAAAAGTTTTAGTCTGTCCAGCCTGTGGATTTTGTGGTGGCAAGTGTAGCAGTCCAACCATAAGCAGGTGATATCTGTATGATCTGTCACAAACATAAAACAAATGTACACACATCCAAACAAAATGACGGAACCACAACCACAGTCTATAAAGCATTCTACACTCAGTAATGGACTATATAAAACAAATTCTTAAAAACAATCACAGACTACACAGCTACTACACCCACAGACCACCTGCTCTCTTAAAACAAAGTTCTTTTTTTTTGTCTCCTTTGCCCTGCATTTTTGGAAGTAGCATAGAATCCATCTTGGTCAAAATTAATGTTGCTCCTATAAACCACCTTTCATTTGTATTTGTTGTTTGGTGGTGGTGTATTTATAGCTAGTGGTATTAAGTCTTTACCTTTGGCCAGCTGCCTCAATGAAATCCACCCAGTTAGAATTCTCACAGGGGTCCAACAATCCACATATCTGTAGGTTTTCTTCACATATCCAAGTGTTAAGCATGTTGAGAATATATATTGAACTATGGTTGCTTCCAGTTGCCAGGATATGTTTATATTTGATTTGGTCAAGCTGATGCAGTGTTCGTAGTTAACTGCATCGGATGGAGCTTTACCAGAGTTATGTACATCTGTTGTGGGAGGGATGGTTCCTTCCTCTCCAGTCATTGACCTGTAGAATGACATTAAGGAGAGCCTTTTGATTCTGGGATTGGATAGCCTTCTGTGGTGTGTTTATAGTTGTTTTGTACATAATAATGAGGGCTTGGTAGTTTTAGAGTAGTGGGATGCCCTGGAGTAACTCAATGTGGTATTATATACCCTCTGAGTTATGCATGTTTTGTAGAAGATGGTACAGGTCTTGCCTGTAGTGGCAAATGTGTGTCTGATTTCATTTACAGCCACGGCAAAATGATGAGACCTACCACGTTTTTTGAGTGTATTAATGTGTATTGTGTTTAGCATGATGCAGTCACAGTGCGTATAAATTTTTTTAATACAAGTATCTGGCATCTTCGGCAATGGTCTGTGCTGCCAATGACACTCGGTGCTATGCTAGACGTGAGTGGAGAATGTTGTGTCTCCTCCATACCGCATCAATAATCAGCAGCTTTTTGTTGTTAGTGGTTCCTGCTCAGTATTTTCCTATGGTTGTTTTGAAATGCCTGGAAAGTACTGTACTTCTGAGGAGAAAGCCTGTATTCTTGCGTGGTGACAAGAAAACGTCCCAATTAAGATGATATGTGAACGTACAGGAAGAGCAAAAGCAACCATATTGAGGTTGCTGGCAGCAGCCCGGTGACTCCACACCCAACGCCATTCTGGAGCACAAAGTCGGTGGTGGAAGGCGAAGGAAAACTTCTGCTGCTACAGATGTCCTCATAAAGAGAGAATTGGAGAAGGACCCTCAATTGACAGTGCCCGAATTGAAGGAATTGCATCCAGGACTGCTACAAAACGTCGCTGTTCGAACCATTCGGCATTGGCTGCAGAAGGACTTGGGGCTTCCATGCCGTAAAGCCGCCGCGAAACCGCTTATAAATGACCGCATGAAGAAGCACTGTCTTTCATTCGCAAAGAAATATGCACATTGGACATCGGCACAGTGGAGGAAGGTGATGTTTTCCAACAAATGCAATTTCCAGGTCTTTCGGACGGGGTCTATCACGGTTCGAAGCTCTTTGTCTTCCAATCGGTACAACCGAAAATATACTGTTCTGACAGTTAAACACCCCGATTCAGTGATGGCTTGGGGTTCTTTTTCTGGTGAGAAGGGAAGGGCGGGCCTTTACTTCCTTCCAAAGAACCAAAAGATGAATGCTGATCGGTATATTGACGTTCTGAATAACCATATGTTGGAAATGTTCACCATTCACAAGTGTGAAATCTTTATGCATGACAGTGCTCCCTGCCATACGGCCAAGAAGGTCACGAAGTGGCTCCAAGAGAGACAGATTGAGGTGTTAGAGTGGCCTGGGAATAGTCCCGACCTAAACCCCATAGAGAATTGTTGGCAGAAAATGAAGAAAACCATGTGCGGGAAGAAGGCTCTAAACCTGGATACCTTCCGAGCAGAGCTGATGAAGGTGTGGTGCACAGAGATCTCCTTGGATTACTTCAGGAACCTAAGCGATTCCATGCCAAAATGCCTCAACATTGTCATCAAGAATAAGGACAACATGACTAAATACTAAACTATGTGGTTACTACATATGTATTTTTAGTACAATACTTGAATTTTCAGGTAGGTCTCAAGTCATTTGCCGTGGCTGTAGTATTTAGAATCTGTGCTCTATGAAGGTCAAATTGTTGTTTTATACTTAGGTGCTGTTTTCATTTTGCATTACTTTAAATTCTACCAGTTTCCCACAAAGTGGGGCCAGTGTACTTTATAATGATGGGATTCTATGTACTGTATCATTTCAGACAGTCAGGCTCCTCCCTGAGCAGAAGGCCCCAAACACAAAACCCCCCTCCATGCACACTTATCGTATGCAATACAATCCACTTCCTCTTCATTATACAGCATCGCAACCCTTCTCACACCCTAACACTCACTAGTATATTATTCTCACAAGTCTCTGCTGCTGTTATGTGCTGTAGATGATAGCCATGGTTTGAAATTCAGAATCAGTGAGTCCTCACTGAGAAATAAAGGCCTCTTAAATGAGTACAGTTTGGTGATAAAATCCCTATCATTAAAAAAATAGACTGTCCTAAACTAGAGTAAGAAATGACAAAATTTACATATTGTTAAATACTTGTTTAATTTCTATGAAAATTGCATAAAATATTCTTTAAAGTTTGCCTTTGAATGTGTCCAAGTTTTATTTTATATATCAACAGATAAAATAAGTTATAAGAAAAGTAGTGTGTATTGGAAGAAAGGATGTACCTAAAACTAGAGAATGATAACATAGCTTTCAGTTTATAAAAAAAATTAACATATGTATAGCAACACTGTCCCACATGTATTGTAGACCTATACTGATGGTATTGCTCATTTATCAGGATGGTAAGACATTTAGGTCAACAAATACTTCGGTAAGCAGTTTGTCCAGTGGAAGAGTGAATAAATGACACTGACATTTTGAGGCATTGTATTTAGTCAAAAAGGGAGATTTCACTCATAATAAAGCTCCATGAGGATATCAGGTTGTGCGAGTTAATGAAAAAAATGGATTGCTCTAAAAAAAGCACTCCCAGGAGAGGTCACACAATGCAACAGATGTTGATGCAGGACTGATTTGAAACAGCAACTGGTATTTCACATCAAATTTCTGAGAACATGAGCCTCATTGTGTCTCGCCAGACTGTCTCATATTGCTTGCAAGAGGTGGGACTCATGGCAAACTCCCATGGTAAGTACCATATATAAGAAAAAAAGAATAAAGTGGCTAAGTTGCCCTGTACTACTGAGCATGTCATGTGGTGTGCTAAAAAAAAATGGGAATGTTTTTTTCAGCGATAAAAGTAAATTTCATTTGACTCAGATGGGAAGCAGCATGTATGAGATTGTGCAGGGGAAAGAATGAATCCAACATGCATAAAAAGGTGGCTAAATTTAGAGGAGGCAACATTATGTCATGGGGTGTGTTTTCAATCACTGCACTGTCTCCATTTATGCAGCAAATTAAACACTTCAGTCTACAAGAATCTGTTTTAGTAACATGTCATTTCCTCTCTCTCTGAATATCAGGAGTATATGAAGCCATTTTCATTTCATACAGGATTATGCTTTGTACCAGAGAGCAAAGACAGTGAAGCAGTTCTTGCTGCAAGATGCTGAAAATATTGATAAATGGCATTCGCAGAGCCCTGAATTAAACCTAATAGAAAACATATAGAAGATACTCAGTGAAAAGGTTATGGCTCAGAAACTGGTGAATGTTGAACCTCTCTGGCAAAGATTGGAAAAGGAATGGAATAAAATCATGCATGATGACCAACAAATTGGTGATATCTTGCAGCTGAAGAGACTCACAAAGTGCCCTGAGTGCTTTTGAGGCATTGTAATCTCCACACCCCCTGGTTCGTGGTATCCATGATGCCACGGTTGCTGTGAGCCGGGTGGATGTTGAGATTATCCTTTAGGTTCATGATGGACATACAGGAATTGCGGGGAATGAGGGTATCAAAGAGTCTGCAAGGACTGAGCGACCAGACGGGCGTTTCGCTCTTCCTCACACTAACTACATAGCAGAAATCAGGGTAGCTTGACAAAAAAAGATTGAAGACAGCCGAAGGTAACCTAAATTGCGTGCCATTGCGCCGTGACTGTTCTCATGGATCTACCCCCAATATTGTGTCAGCTTCAGAACATTTTCTGTCGTGTTTAAATTGTACACACTCGCGGGATGCACCGCCATTTGATGGAGCACTCCCCTGCGCCGACTCTGTTAGCCCCTGGACTGTTTGGCACATTCTTGTTGAATGTCTCAGTCTTAGAGAACTTCATGTACATCACCTATGATGGTACTGGGGCGAATGGGGTTTCTACCACTCTCCCTTTCATACTCATAGACTTTTGGACACTATGACGTTTTGGAGGAGGCTGACCTACTCTATTTTATTTGATTCTCTCTGATGTTGGTCTCATGTTCCTATGCCAGGAGAAGGCAGACTTTTCCCGACGCTGGACTCTGCTTCCTTCTTGTCTTTGTTTGTTTGTTTAATTTTTAAGTAGCCTAGCACTTGGTTGAAATTCTAGTTAGAGAGACTTATGCCCTTGAATGCAGTCACCAGATGGGCGCATTAAAATAAAAAAAAACTAACAAATATATTGTGGGTGAAGATGTGCTCAAATTCTTCAGAACAAGTGTCCCCATCCTTCTTATTAATATTTTGTTCAATTGTCTGATATATTTTTTTTTTTCATATCCCTTTGTTGCAGAATGCCCTTTGGGAGACTAGTGTAGTGGTAGCTCCCCCCCCCCCCGTTAAACTTTCTCAGTTGCTTTGCTCTCCGAATATGCACTTAGCAAAGAATTGCCATGGCTTTGGGATTTTCCTCCCTTACTTCTTATGGAGATCAGCCTCCAGGTGTCTGTCTCCTTGCAGCTCGCCCTGCCTTAGCTTTCTCTGGGGCTCACCAAGAACACGCGAGCCAGAGAATGCGCCATCTGAAGTCGATATGATCCTGGAAGTTCTCCCGCACCAGATGGTAAGGTCTTTCCTTGGGGCGAACCTGGGTTCAGTGCCATATTACACTGAATCTGAGTCCTCCCCTGCACAAAGTCCTCCTGAGGCGGCACGGAACCCGAAGACTCACAAGGAGAGGAAGGACCTCCTCCCCAACCTGGTGTTCCCTTTGACGGCCAAGATCTGCCCATCTCGGAGAAAGAGCTTTGCCCTCGACAAAAAAGAAAAGGACAAGCGATTCCTCTCCTTCCGCGGGTGCTGCCATGTCGGACGGGTCTGCTGCCATTTCTTTCGACAAGCGACCAGGCCAAGACCGTTACTTCCGGTCCCGAGGTGTCTTCGTGGCCGGACGCTTGCCCGAGGCTCCGCTCAGGCAAGTGCGCTGAGCGAAGCCTCGATTACGTCGTGTCCCATCGTTCCGAGATTACCTAGCGTTTTTGAGCCAGCTGATTTCAAGCGATTTCTGGTCATTTGCGCCACTGATGGCAGCAGGTTGTCCAAAGGTAATGTGATCTATCAAAGAAGAGCTTTAGCTAGATTGACTGATAGAGAGCCTAAGTTGATCCGTTTCTTGGACGAGAGCCTTCTGGCCACTGTGGTGGACCCTTCCGATGCGACCATTATTAGTTTCCTTTGAAGACACTATTGCTTGCTGGTGAGTGTGATACTGCATTCTGCCATGAATTTTGTGAAAGGAGTGGTTTATGCGAGGGAACTCGTAGACTACTCCTTAGGAGACATCACCGAAGACCTGTCAGACCAAGGAGGGGTCAAGGTCGAGCGTGTGATGAGAAAACAGGGAAGTGTCTTGAGACCCAACCCTTCCTACACTCTTCGTCACATTCGATCGTGACAGGCTCCCTGAGTCGGTGCGTTCAGGTTGGTATCGCTAGCAGTAAAGGCATTCATGCCACTGCTGCGCAGGTGCTACTACTTACCCGGCTTCCTCCATACGAATTGCTCATGTAGATGTGCAAAGTCGGGGTCACCCGAAGTCTGTGTAAATTGCTCCAAGGCTGTACACGATAACATATGTAAATTGAGGAAAGCTGCACCCTGTTACCTCGAAGTAATGTGGCGTGTATCTTCTGGAGAAGTAAATCCTGGCCGTTCAGGCCTCGGATCGTCTCGCCGCCTTTCGCGAGGCTAAGGACTTTGTCACAGAGCTTCCTGTGACCTCTTATGTCTCAATTCTGAAAAAGGAACCTTATTATTATTATTATTAAAGTTCCAAGCCACAACCCCAACTGGAAGAGCAAATAGCTATAAGCCCAAGGGCCCCAGCGGGGAAAGAAACCTGGTATGGAAAAAACGAAACAAAGATTAAGAAAAACATAATAAATAAATAGAAAATCAAAAAAAAAATAAATTAAATGCTATAATGTTAAAAATATTATAATATTATATATGTGTGGATAATGAATAAAATATTAAAGTTATAAGTTTCTGTTAATTAAAAATGTATTAGCACCCACTTTAAATTTCTGAAGTTCCAAGGACTCAACAACAACACTAGGAAGTTCATTCCACAGTTTAGTTGTGTTAGGAATGAAACTTCTTGAAAACTGTGTTGTGTTGAATCTCATAGGCGTAAAGGCCCTACTATTGGCATTTAGTACACCTCTGGTAACTCGTTGAGGGGCATATAAATTGGGCAGATCGTGATGCAGTGGATGATCTGCATTGTTAAAAATTTTATATAAGATGCATAAGGAGCTTATTGCTCGCCTGTGCCACAGATCAACTTTGAGGTCAGGAATTAAAAATTTTATTGCTCTCAAATTTTTATCTAATAAATTAAGATAAGAGTTGGCTGCCGAACTCCAAACAGGGGCGCAATATTCAAAACACGGAAGAATAAAAGCATTAAAACAATTTTTAAGAACAGTCTGCTCCCCAAATACTTTGTAAGATTTCCTCAAAATGCCAATTTTTTGAGCAATAGAGGAGGAAATAGATCGAATGTGATTCTCAAAAGTAAACCTAGAGTCAAGCATAACTCCAAGCAACTTAAAAGAATCACATATGGAGATGGGAATGTTATTTATTAAAAGATCTGGATGGGGAGGATCTAGTGTTCTGGATCTGCTAACAATCATACTCTGGGTTTTCTTTGCATTTAACTTCATGCCCCATGAAGTGCACCAAACATTTATCTTAGCCAGATCTCTATTTAAAGACTCTGCAACCGATGCTCTCAACTCAGGAGATGGGACTGGGGCTATTAGAGTAGCATCATCAGCATAGGCTATAAGTCTATTTTCCAGTCCAAACCACATATCATGGGTATATAATATAAACAGTAGAGGACCAAGAACACTGCCTTGTGGTACACCAGATAGCACCTCTCTCTCATCACTAAAATTATTGTCAACATAAACCTTTTGATGTCGATTTGTTAAAAATTGTTCAATAATATTTAAAAATACACCACCTACTCCCAACTGCTTCAACTTAAATATCAGGGCCTTATGATTGACACGGTCAAATGCGGCACTGAAATCCAGGCCAACTAAACGAACTTCTTGACCAGAGTCTAATGATTTTTGGACAATGGTGGAGACTGTGAGAAGTGCATCACAAGTGCTCAGACCCTTACGAAATCCAAACTGTAAAAAGGGAAACAGACGATTAAGCTCGGCAAATGTACTTAAACGTTTAGCTAGTAAACGTTCAAAAATCTTAGATAGAACAGGAGTTATAGAAATGGGCCTATATTCAGTAGGGTTAAAACTACCACTTGCACTTTTACATAGTGGAGTGATGTTACCAATTCTCCAACATTCGCAAAAACTACCACTCCTCGCCAGCTTCCGAAGAATAACGGAAAGCTTGGGAGCCAAATACTCTGCAGTTTTCTTAAAGAATAAAGGGAATATACCATTTGGGTCAGTACCACCATAAGCATCCAGATCAAGAAGTAACTGTTTTACTTCACTTGAACGGAAAGCAATCTTGTTTAACCTTGGTTCAGGGAAACAAGTGTCAGGTAGAGTTAGATTCTCATTACTTTGTTTATTATCAAAAACATCAGCCAACAGTGTTGCCTTTTCTTCAGGACTAAGGGTAATGGAACCATCAGGTTTAAGAAGGGGTGGCATAGATGAATCATTCCCAAAAAGAGCAGACTTGAGAGTGGTCCAGAATTTGTGGGAATTTGCTGTGCGCTGAAGAGTTCCCTTTGTGGTAGTATTGAATTCAACTTCAGCATTATTATATACCCTCTGAGCTGCTGTTCTGTAGTGCACATAATTATCCCATAGAAAGGCAGATCTACTCCCCTTCCACAGGTTGTAGGCTTCTTGTTTCTGCATATGAGCCCTCTTACAGTCATCATTAAACCAGGCTTTGTCCTTAGTGCGATATCTGATCATACGGAATGGAACATGTCTATCAATAATTGAAACAATTTTATCATTCAAAATACGAACTGCTTCAACCTCCTTATATATTAGTGGCCAGTTGATCCGGGAGATATCATTTAATATATTGCACCAGTCTACTTGAGATTTGATGAATACTTTGCTTGTATGAGCTATATTAGGAATAGATCTGGGACTACGAGCACGCTCTTTTCCGCGCCCGTTGGGACCGCTTTACGGGTTCTAACCCTGCCCCAGGCGCTTCCCTGGTAGAGCTTGGGGCACAAAGGGTTCACAGCCAGCCTCGGCTAAATCCAGCCCCTTCCCCCATCAGCGTGACCGTTTCCGATAATGCGAAACGGCCGCGAGCCTCCAATGAATAGTTAAGGCACAGGATGCAACCCCCTGAAGGTAGTCGTGAGGCAGACTTCCGGGGTTTCTACACCATGTTTCGTGCCCTCCGTTACGCCATGGTTGCCGCGAGTCGAGATTATTTTCTGCTGGGTTCCTGGACATGTGAGAATTGCGGGGAATGAGGGCGCCAAAGTGTCCACGAAGACTGGACAACCAGACCCTTATTTCAGTCTTCCTCACATCAATTACATTTTTGGAATCAGCTCAGCGTTCCGAGCTCTTGGCAAATAAGATGGGAGACTGCCGGGGGAGATTTAAAGTTGCGTGCCATTGGACCTACTACCCCCCAATGTCGCTACGGCTTCAGGGCGCTTTCTGTCATCTTCAAATTGGACACACTTGCGGAGCGCTCACCTGCACCTTACTACGATGACTGCGTTGTCCCCCAGACTGTTCTGCACATTTTTGTTAATTGTTTCAGTCTGGGTGATCTGCGCGCACGTTAATTGTCTACTCTCATTTTATTTGACTGGTGTAGGGTGCATGCTCCTATGCTGGGAGGAGGCAGACTTCCCACCGACGTCGGGCCATGTTTCCTTCTTGCTTTTGTTGCATTTTTTTTCTTTGTTGTTTCTAGTAAGAGAGAATATTCTGTGGTTTGGTGTGAAATCTGTAAGAGTATAACTATTGGACTAGCTGATCAAACGATTGTGCAGTGTAAGCTTGTTGCCCCGTAAGGGGCGCGGCGATTTGCCATCCTGGCCGCCGTGCTGACGGGACTCAGCACCCCGTCCGGCCCCAGCTTAGCCTCTCTTCCTTCCTTCAAAACACTTGTTTCCTCTCTTTTCATACAACCTCTCCCACAACTCTCTCTGGTCAGCCTCTAATTTCACAGGGTAGATGCTGACCTTCTTCTCGGCCAACCATCCTGGATCGGGGCTGAGGGGGGAGGGGCCAATGTTCCCTAACCCCTGAGCTCCGGTCTGGGGTGGTTGGTTCTTAACAACCTGCTTCATCCCCACCCATACCTTCCTCACATCCCTTTTCCTCTCCTCTTCACATTCTATCTGTTTTACGCCGCGTCTAAGGTGGAGCCGCCATGCCGATGGACTGCCAGGCCACCAGGCGGGAGGGGTGGACTTAAATGGCGGCGCCTGGCTCTGCCGGGCTTGTAAGCACCTCTCGCAGTGCGGGCTACTGCGAGAGGTGATGCGCGATTGCATCCCGTGTTAAAAAGAGGGTCACCATGCCCAATGATGAGTATAAAAAAAACCCACAACCCCCAACTTCCCCTATAACATCGACGGAGCCGCCCTTGGGCAGCTCCAGCAAAAAAAATGGAGGTTCCCCCCCCTGTGCTTGCTCAGGGGACCCTCCATATATCTCTAACCGGAGAGGAGGCTTACTCCTCTCCTTCGCTTACGGGTGTAGGGGACTCCCCCTCACCCCCTTCTCTGGAGGTGCTTTCCGGCGCCTCCCTTTTACCAGCGGCAGTCCCCTCTGTTCTTTCCAAGGGGACTGCCAAGAAAGCCAGCAGGCGTCACTTAGCCAGCCGCTACACATCGAAGTGGCTCGGTAGGGCAAACCCCCTTAGGGGGGAGAGGCAAGCCAGGCCCCTTCGGTCGCTTCCCTCAAAAGACCTGCTGGCAAGAATATTGAACCTTGCTGGGGTCAAGGCCCATGCCTCCCCAAAGAAGACTAGTGACGATACTGCCAACGCGACCTGCGATGTCTTGAAGGGGGGGATGGCCAACTGGAGGCCTACCCTGAGATAGACATGGTCCTTGAGGAAACCCAGCCTCAGACGGTAGGGCCTTCCATGGGGGGGAATCCTGGCTCGGCGCCAAGCACCGAACCCGAATCCGCCCCGATGCAAGGTCCTCCTCAAATGGCTGTGGTTTCCGAAGCAGTACAAGGAGGGGAGGGATCTCCTCCGACCGGTGCCCCCACGACTAACTGGACCTTCTCCATTTCGGAGAATGACGTGGCTGAGGCCGGTCCATCTGGCCTGGGGGCTTCTTCCGGCTGAGGTGAGAAGCGGGTTCATTCCCCGACCTCCTCTCCAAAAAAGAAAAAGACTAAAAAGACAAAAAAGACTCGGGCCTCCTCTCCATCCGCAGGGGCTGCGGGGATGGATGGGTCTGCTGCCACTCTGGCAAGCGACCAAGCCAAGATCGGCACATCCGCCCTCTCTGCCCCCCCCCCCCGGTTGCGGAGCCCCTGACTTAGAACATAGTGCACAGGGCGGAGCCTCGATGACATCGGGGCCCCTCAATCAGAGGTTACCTGGCGTTTTCGAGCCCGCTGGCTTCAAACGCTTCCTCGTTATTCGCTCCACTGATGGCACCATGTTGTCCAAGGGCAACATGATCCATCAGAGGAGAGGATTAGCTAGTACAATTGGTAGAGAGCCGAAGGTGACCCGTTTCTCGGACGGGAGCCTTCTGGCGAGTGCCCTGAATCCCGCCGAGGCGACCAAGATAAGTGCTCTTCAGACACTTCATGGCACCCCGGTGAGTGTGACGCCGCACTCTACCATGAACTTTGTGAAAGGAGTAGTTTATGCGAGGGAACTCGTTGACTACTCCATTGAGGACATCATCGTAGAGCTGGCTGACCATATGGCGGTCAAGGTCGAATGTGTGATGAGAAAACAGGGAGTGGCCTCGAGACCCACCCCTACACTCTTCGTCACGTTCGACTGTGACAAGCTCCCTGAGTCGGTGCGTGCCGGTTGGTACCGCTACCGCGTGAAGGCATTCGTGCCACTGCCGCGGTGGTGCTATTACTGTCACCGCTTCGGCCATACGAATCGCTCATTTAGATGTGCAAAGTTGGGGTCACCCGAAGTCTGTGTAAATTGCTCCAAGGCCACACACGATAAGTCCAAATCGTGTGTGGCCAAGTGTGTCAATTGCGGAGAGCCGCACCCCGCTTCTTCGAAGCAATGTGGTGCATATCTCCTTGAGAAAGAAATCCTGGCCGTTCAGGCCCAGGATCGACTCTCATTCCGCGAGGCTAAGGACTTGGTCCTGGCGCGCCCGGCTCTGCCTGGGACTTCATATGCCTCAATAGTTAGAAAGGCACCCTCTGCTCCTGGCCCATCCAGGCAAACGAGCACGGTTGTTTCCGCGCCCATCCGGAGCCCTTCTGCGGGCTCTACCCAACCCGGGCGCTCCCCTCGTAAAGCTGGCGGCAAAAAGGGTTCATACCCAGCCCCGGCTAAAACCAGGGATTCCCCCTCTTCACCCAGCGTGACCGTTTCCCGTAAGGCGAAACGGCCACGCGCCTCCACCGAGTCGTTAGACTCACAGGAGGCAACACCCCTGAAGATGGTCACTAGGCCATCTTCCGGGGTTCCTAAAGCTGTCCCCCGAAAGGAGGACAGCAACAAAGGAGCTTCGGCTCCTTCGCCCACGCCCCGGGGTGTGGCGAGTGGCTCGGAGACGGTGGTTCCTCGAAAAGAGGGCCCCCCGCCTCCGAAGCCGCCACGCCCGCCTAAGGTTTCGAGGCGGAGGGAAGAAAAGACTCGCATGTCGAGCCCAACCTACCCCAATAAGTCCTCGAAGGCGACAGCGCCTTCAGCGCTTTGTCCGGCCAACAGCGCCTGGGGTTCTGCCCCCGGGAAGCGTACGGCCATTCCCGTGAGGGTCTTCAGTTCGAGGAGGGCCCCCGCGTCTCCTCCGAGCTCCGCCTGGAGGGCATATTCCTTCAATGGAATTGCCGTGGACTCCGGGCCAACTGGGAGGAGCTGCGGAGGCTCGTCTCGTCCCGTTTCCCGTTAGCTATCTTTTTGCAGGAGACCATGCTAGGCGCGTGCCCCCTGCCCGCCCTCCCGGGGTATAAGGGTCTTGCGACCCCACCACCGTGGGATTGCCGTGCTGGGGGATGCGCGGTTTACACCCGGCATGATGTCTCCGTTCTTCCTTTCTCTTTAGATACCCCCTTCCAGGCAGTGGCTGTGCAGTGGCGTACATTCCACCGTCAGCTGACTTCGACGCGAGGGACTTCCGCCGCGTCGTGGCACGGTTGCTGAGGCCCTATCTCTTGCTTGGAGATCTGAACGGCAGGCATCCTCTATGGGGAGATTACTCCATAAATCCCAGGGGACAAGTCCTTGCCGATCTGATCGAAGAGCTTGAGATGGGTGTCCTAAACGTGGATGAGTTTACGCATCACTGTCCGAGAACCGCTTCATTTTCTTGCCTTGACCTATCTTTGTGCTCTTCGGATGCACAGCCTAATTTTGATTGGGGGGTGGTCGATGACCTCCATGGTAGTGATCACTTTCCCATTCAAATATCATTTTCAGGGCAACTGCCGCCTGAGAGACCACCTCGGTGGTGCTTGGCGCGGGCGCGGTGGCCTGCATTTCAGGAAATGACTGAATTCTCTATCTCAGTCGAGGAGTTTAGGTCGGTAGATGAGGCAGTTGAGTTCTTCTCCGGCAACCTCATCGCCGTGGGCCTGACTACTATTCCTAGGACGTGTGGCGGTTTTGCACGCCGACCACTCCCATGGTGGTCGGCCGAGTGTGAGACGGCCCTGAAACAGAAGCGTTATGCCCACATGCGCTATAAGCGCCGTCCGAACGATTTCACTGTCGGTGAATTTCGTCGGGCTAGGGCTAGGTTCCGGTATATTTCGAAGCACGCCCGCTGCTCTTCTTGGCGGGCATACGTGTCTTCACTTAACGGGAAGACCCCTTTAGCTGAGGTGTGGAAGCGAGTCAAAAGGATTCGGGGCAAGTTCTCGGAGGACATCCCCTCCCGTTCTCCAGGAGAATGGGACCGCAATCTCGGACCCCGCGTCCGTGGCGGAATCCTTAGCGACTGCTTTTTCCGCATTCTCTAGCCGGGATGCTGCTCCGCCAGCATTCAATGCACGTTGTGATGTCACGGAAGGCAGCCGACTGGACTTTACCTTCAGAGGCGGAGAACCCTTCAACGACAAGTTTACTGTAAGCGAGTTGCGTTCCGCTCTCGCTTAGTGCGCGGACACCGCCTATGGTCCGGACGATGTCCCGTACGCCATGCTTCGACACCTGGGTGAGCGAGGCATGGCCTTTCTGTTAGATTTGTTCAACAGGATCTGGGTGGAAGGTCTTCTCCCAGACTCCTGGCGAATCGCTACTGTGCTCGCCTTTCGCAAGCCGGGGAGAGATCACTCTACTCCGACCGGTTTCCGCCCAATCTCTCTAACCTCTTGCGTGTGCAAGTTGATGGAGAAATTGGTAAATGTTAGATTAGCCTTTTTCCTGGACAGCGGAGGCCATCTGTCTTCCGCACAGTGCGGCTTCCGCAAGTTCCACTCCACGTCGGATGCTCTGCTCCGACTGGAAAATGCCGTCTGCGAGGCTTTCCTTCGTAGACAGCACTACGCCACGGTGTTTTTTGATCTGGAGAAGGCCTATGATACCGCATGACGATACGGTATCATGGAGACTCTCCACACGATGGGGGCGAGGGGACGCCTCCCAATGTTTATATGTGAATTTTTGCGAGATCGTCGATTCCGCGTACGGGTGGGGGGAGCTCTCTCCCGCCCTAAGGAGCAGGAAGAGGGTGTCCCGCAGGGAAGTGTCCTCAGTGTCACACTCTTTGCCCTGAGCATCAACGGTATCACCTCGGTGCTGCCGGAAGATGTTCTCGCTACGCTCTACGTGGACGACCTTTCGATCTCCTTTGGCGCGGCCCAGATGCCAACTCTGGAGCGTCGACTCCAACAGGCATTGAACCGCGTCTCTTGCTATGCCGAAGCGCACAGGTTTCGGTTTTCTTTGGCCAAGACTAAGGTGGTGCACTTCTGCCGCCATCCAAGGCTTCACCCCGACCCAGATTGGTTTCTTAATGGGGTGCGCTTGGATGTGGTTGAGTCGCACCGTTTCCTTGGTCTTGTATTCGACCGACGCCTCACCTGGGAGGCTCATATTCACAGCCTTAGGGTCTCTTGTACCCGCGCCATGGACATTCTCCGTTCCGTGACGTTCAGCGCTTGGGGCGCTGATAGGGCTACTGCCCTACTTTTTTTATCGATCCTTTGTTCGCTCGAAGCTCGACTCCGGATGCGAGTTTTATCCATCCGCAGCCGAGCGTTTATTGCGGAAGGTGGATTCGATCCACCACACCGGCCTTCGCCTTGCGACCGGTGTCTTCCGCACTTCCCCTATTGAGAGCCTGTTGGTCGATGCTGAGGAGATGCCACTCGATCTGCGCCGCGTGCAGTGCATCACTCGCCTGTACTCGGCGTCTCCCTCAGTCGACAACAGCTCTCACTGCATCCGCAGCTGATCTCGATGGTGCCTATGCCGCCGAGAGACGCCAGTCATACCCTAAGCCATTTGGGTTTAGGGGCAGGAAACTCCTTCGAGAGGTAGATATAGCTCTCGGGCCGGTGGCGCCCCTGGTTCTGCCCAGGACGCCACCCTGGAGGGTACCACATTTGTCTATTTGTCGCCACGCCTCTGCTCCCAAAGCTTGTACTGCGCCGGGAGTATTGCGTTCGACCTTTTTGGAGCACACATCGTGTCATGCTGGAACCGGGCCAGTGTATACGGATGGCTCCAAGTCCCAAGAGGGGGGTCGGCTTCCACGCCGTTTTCCCTCTGTTTGAAGTCAGCGGGGCTCTACCAGGCGCTGCGTCTGTCTTCACGGCCGAGCTGGTGGCAATACACCACTCGGTACGGGAGATTACGCGACGTGCCCGGTTCGGAGACTGGATTGTGATCTATAGCCACTCACAAAGTGCCCTGAGTGCTCTCGGGGCATTGGAATCTCCTCATCCCCTGGTTCGCGATATCCGTGACGCCACGGTTTTGGCGAGCCGGGCAGATGTCGAGATTATGTTTCTGCTGGGTTCCTGGACATGTAGGAATTTCGGGGAATGAGGGCGCCAAAGAGTCCGCGAGGACTCTGCGACTGGACCAGCGTTTCGCTCTTGCTCACACCGACTACATGGCAGGAATATGGGCAGCTCTTCGGACTGCTTGGCAAAGAAGATGGGAGACGGTCGAAGGGAACTTAAAGTTGCGTGCCATTGCGCCGTGACTGTTCCCATGGACCTATCCCCCAATGCCTTACGGCTGCAGTTCGCTTTCTGTCGTCTCCGAATCGGACACACTCGTGTGACGCATTGCTATTTGATGGAGCGCTCGCCTGCGCCCTATTGCGACGACTGCGTCGTCCCCTAGACTGTTCGCCACATTCTTGTCGAATGTTCCAGTCTGGGTGATCTTCGCGCACGTTACCTGTCCTGGTACCGGGATGGGCAGGGTCGCCACCGCCTGTCCCTTGTACTCGGGACAAGTGCGTGCACATTGACTGGTGGACTTGTTGACTTCTTGGGGGAGGCCGGCCTTCTCTATTATTTAAGCAGGGTTTGTTTCGTTTTTTTTTGTTGTTTTTTTCCTTTAGGTCGCACGTTCCTGCGCCAGGGGGACCTTTCCCCGACGCACCAGCTTGCTTCCTTTTCCCCTTTTTGGGGTGTGTTTTTTTTGTCTCTTTAATTTTATTTTAAAGTAGCCTAGAACTAGGCCAGTTTTAATACGGCGACTAATGCCCAAGTAGGCAGTGTCCAAATGAGCTCTTAAAAAAAAAAAAAAAAATCTGCCAGCTCAAGGCTGCAATGTCCAGCTCGCCGTCCAGGAGTGGATTGAACAGGAGTCGGGAGATTTCTGGTTGTTGTCGGGAACTCCAATCTTCGGAGACAAGTGGCGCAAGTGCATTGAAGTCGAGGGTAGTTATATTGAAAAATAATAAAACACTTTTCCTTATATCCGAATTGCAAAAATTATTGACCGCTGCTCGTAAGTTAGAGTGGAGGGAGGCTGTGCATGCTGTTGGAATTTTATAGCACCCTCTCCTGTGATAGCAGTCCATGTTACAACTAGGAAGTGGAAGTTTAATTGCAACTTAACATCACAGGGAGTACATCTAAGTGAAGGTGTCACTTCCACTTGGAAATGACTGACTACAACTCTATTCTTTCCATGTCAGGTGTGGCTGTGTAAAAGTAAACTGATCAGTGCATGGATGAGACTTGAGGAAGGTGTAAAGGAAGGGAGATTCAGAAGTTAAAGATTGTTTCCTCACATAGGAAGGAGAAGGTTTGTGAGAGTAGAAGAGAAGAAATATGTGCAAGCATGTAGATGGAGTAAATGTAGAACAAACTTAAGGAAGTGGTAGTAGGTCGTGCAAGGGTTGTGTGTGGGTGTGCCAGAAATGGAAAGAGGAAACAAAATGCTAAATGGTGGACTGACAATGTGAAACGTTTAGTCAAAAGCAAAAAAGGAAGAGCACAAGCAAATTCTTAATTGTTCATATGAGAATGGTAGTGTGATGAGGTTGAATGTATACAAGGAAATATAAATTAAAACAAGCGATTAAACTGAGTAGGAAAGCAGCAAATGAATGCTGTGAATGCAAGATGAATAGGAAGAGAAAGCTATTCTGGAAGGAAGTGAGGAGGGTGAGGAACCGTAATAAAAATAAATGTGAAAATCAAGAAGAATGTCAGGGTACTTGTGAGCATTGAGTGCCAGATGGGCACTATTAATAAAAATATGAGCAATGAGGGGGTCAAATGTCAATGGCCAGAATACTTTGATGAGTTATATAATGAAGACATGCAAGATGATGCTAAAGTAAATATGATTGGCTTTGTTGGTGGACGTTGAGTACTGTATTAAGATGAAGAAATAGCAGGCACAGGTTTTAGTGCTATGAGAGGTCTGAAAAATGGGAAGCTAGCTGAATTAGTTGATACAGTAGCTGAAATCTTAGTCCGTGGTTTTAGCTTTGAACAAGTGCAAAGTATTATCTAGGGTGCATTGTAAATGATAGTGGTAAAGATGAAGTAGATTGCGACATCAAAGGTTTTAAATAGCAGGAAAGTGTCTGGGGCAATTAGAGAGTTAATGAATAGTAAAGGTTTGAGTTTCAAATGTGCCAGGAAGTTGCATGAAAGTATGATGGTGCCAATGTTGGTGTTTGGCAGTGAGACTATGGTATGAAAGAAGGCAAGATCTCAAGTGAAATCACTCCAAATGGACAATTTAAGAGAGATGCTTGGTGTGCCAATGGTAGATTGAGGAACAGCAGAATAATAGATATTTATGGTGTGAATAAGTTTGTGACCCGAGTCTTCTGAAATGATATAGGCATAGAAGAATATATGAAAATCAATTAAAGAGAATATACGAGATTGGGTTTCAGAGTGTGAGCAGGGTTGACCCCATAAAAGGTGGCTTAATTATGTGAATGAGTGTTCAAGAAAGAAAGAGCTGACCAAGGAGTAAGTGGATGATATTGTGGGTTCTGGGTAAATTTGATCTCAGAAAATTCTGTCTTGAAATTTAAGGAGTTAATATCCTAAATACTTGAAAATAAAAACAACTTATAAATGGATGAACACTAAAATAATGATAATTGTTAAAGAATATCTCAAAACTAAAGGAGTAGGAACAATTAAAAAAAAAAAACAATTATCTCATAAGCTTTTTTTAAAAGAACTACTTGAAAAAGTAAAAAATTTCGTTCTTAAACAGAACTTGAAAAATAAACTTATTTAAGATTATAAGAAATTGCTTTTAAAAATGCTAAGTTGTTATCTTTATTGTAAGATTGTACAAGTTTTAATAACTTTTCATTTAATTTCTCATCCTTCCTTTTCTTTTGTGGATTATCTCCTCTTTGAATGTGAATAATTTTCGTTTGTGTAAGTTCTTCCTTTTAAGATTATCAATGAGCCTGCAGGTAACTGATGCTCTCAAAGCCAAGTGGAAGCCTTCTAAAGCATTGTTTGTTGGTGGCAATCCATGGATTACTCAATGGCAGACATTCCAAAAATTAATTGGACACAAAGGCTCTTCTCACCTACCACATCTTCTTCTTTTGGGGCCAATGTGGTCAATTCAACATAGCTTATAAATTCTATTGGCACTAATTCATACTTGCATAAATCTTTATAGGCACTAATAATGTCTTCAGGTGGTAAAAGTGCCAAAGCACAGAGCAATTTTTATCTTAGTTGCAAAGTTGCCATCAATACTGAATTGGACCTTAAATCCCAGTTCACTTATTTTCTTATAAACATTCTGACTAAAATGGAATAGACAACCCACGCTCTTGGCACCAGTAAAGTTACAACGTAACTATTTCAAAGTGCTCTTTCAAAATCACTCATTGCTTCTTGGTTCATATTTGGTACCAATTTTGGGGAGTTCATTAAAAAAAAATTGTCATTACTTGCTTCAGTCTTGTCAGGCAAAGAAGCAAAAGCACAAGGAAATAATTTGCCATTTAAAACAGCATGAATAATGAACACCTGATATCATATAGATGGAGCTGATTTAAAAGTGCCATCCATTCCCAAATGTGAGGCATTCTTCAAATCTTCAAGGCCTTCATTTGAGGCAAAAATTAAGATTCTCTTTTCGTTCGTCATTAGAACCAGTGTCATATTGCAACAACGATACACCTCACTCATTGCTTCTTGGTTCATATTTGGTACCAATTTTGGGGAGTTCATTAAAAAAAAATTGTCATTACTTGCTTCAGTCTTGTCAGGCAAAGAAGCAAAAGCACAAGGAAATAATTTGCCATTTAAAACAGCATGAATAATGAACACCTGATATCATATAGATGGAGCTGATTTAAAAGTGCCATCCATTCCCAAATGTGAGGCATTCTTCAAATCTTCAAGGCCTTCATTTGAGGCAAAAATTAAGATTCTCTTTTCGTTCGTCATTAGAACCAGTGTCATATTGCAACAACGATACACCTCTCTGAAAGCTAGTGGAAGTATATGTATTTCAAATCCTGTATGAGAAAGAAGGAAAGGAAATGCACCAAAAGATTCATTGCGCCAATTAGTTATATTTCTTGAAACCATTTGCAAATTTGGCAATTCATACTTTGCATATTCTCCAATGCCCACTTACTGTTTCTAGTGCTTGATGCAGCGCCCTTATTCACTTTGGTTTTTAATTCTGAGATGGTGATTCTTGCTTCTGTTACATTTGGATCAGCTTCATGTTCATGATTGTTGAGCTTTTTTATAATTACAGGATCAGCAGGTTTGTTCTCTGTATGCACACAAGCATGACATTTATTACGCATCTCACAGCGCCAAAGTTTTTCCTTGTCAACACTAAACATATAGAAATCATAAATATAATTCAGTTCATCAATCAACCTTTCTTTATTCTTCTCACTTTTAAAATACTCAGCAGCCATAATATGGGTAATGCGCTATTTAAAAAATTATAGAACGTTGAACTTGTTCTTCAAGAAGTAGCTTGATAGTAACTTAACAATCATATCCAGAACATCCCAAATAACATTCTTATCTGTTCCGAAGGATTAACACAATTTAAGAATAAATCCATGAGAATGGGATTGACCTGGACTGACCAACCCAGAAGATTACTACACTGAAATAAAATAAATGAGAAATGGAAGTTTAGAATTTGATACATTCCTCTGTATCTTTGCTTGATCCAAAGGATTAACACGCATTCTATCATTAAAAACAAATAAAAGCATTATAAGAGAAGACCAAATTTTCTGGTCACCGATATTGTGTATGGTGGATGGGGTGTGGGGGGTTTCTGTCCAAGGATCATCCTTGACTGGATGAGATGCTACAACTCAGCACCCCATCGCTATGAATGTCCATTTTGGTGGGAGAAAGATGATGGGCATGCTTAATAGGGCATTAAGAAGGGTGGTAGGGGTGGGTAGATTTTAGTGGGAGATTGATGCACGCCAACCCCACTATGGGAAATTGGTCAATGTCGAACGCTTGATGTTGATCTTTTAAGAGTCTTTCAGATTTGGGGAAATATTCTACTAATGCTTTACTTTTAACTTGTAGGAAACGAATGACAACATGTACGACTTTACTGAAGAATTTACTGAGGATTCAGGACTCGAGAGAATGAAACTTCTAAAGGTAAGAAAATTCCCTGTTATACCATTCAATATTTTCTTTTATTTATTTTTTTCTACTAGCTTTCTCCTGTGGGAGGGAGTAATGTTACCATTGGTGTCAGCTACCTGTTGTAAAAATAAATTGGGTGTTTTACCACCGATCTGCGCTCATCTAAATGCCTTTTAGTTGGCAAGGGGAAACCTACTGATTAACGTGGGACCGAACTGCGGATATCAGCGTATGGCACCTGCCGTTGAAATTGACACAAATCGGGACTCTATTCGGCAACTAACCACCTGATGTGGCTTAACTTCGCTGGAATCTGAAGCGGTGTTTCACTTTTAGATGGCACCTGTGTGCAACATGGGCCTGGACACTGGCTGGAAACCATCTCTCGTATAATAAAACAACGAATGTCAGAAAATTACGATATCATCTGGCCAGAATGAAGTAAAAGTATGTGGTGAGAAAGTCTTAGATTGGAGAGTGACCGTTTATAGCCCCAATTTTCTCTGCCACAGTTGTTTTGAATGACCCCCACACCCTTGAGAAGAAATATATACACGCCTATTTTATGGTCTAGAATGGTTAATAACAAGGTCAACAGACCCAAGTCGCGTGCTCTCAATTATTCTGACTTACAACCTTCAAAACGTTCATCAAGTGGGGAAATCCGACCCATAGTTAGTTTTATTTTAATAATTATCGGACTAACCTTGGGAGGACGTTAGTAATTATATCAGTCGAAAGAGAATGTAAAGCAACATAAGGGTTTCAAATTTCGTTAGAATTGGCGAATATTTACGATCTTATTGCTAAAAATCCATTGAAAAGTAAAATGGTTACCATTCACGGACCGGCATAGTAACTTATAGATTATCGTGGACGCGACTATAAATGGGCTATGACTGGATGGTGATAATGTATGGTAGGCCTCCTCGAAGACAATATGTAAAGGAGAATAATTTGCTCACATGATCGGACATTTATGTTCTGGATGTCCCAACCGAGCTACGGTTTCGAGCAGGCCTATTGGGGACGGTACTAGTTGTTCCTGGTTCTACTTAACTTTATTTATTCTCCACCCTACTTTATTGATTCATAACAACGCCCATCCCATAATGTTTTATTTTTCTACTACTTATGCCCCATTATACCCATCCTGGTTACATCAATTTAGAGGTGGGGGTTCTATGTGATATAGCAACTCGTCTAGTCAGGATTTATCCTGACTAGACGAGTTGCTATATCACATAGAACCCCGTCGCTATAAAGGGCCAATTCGGTGTAGAAAAAATGAGGGTGGCTTTATGCCCTAGAGGCCATAAAGGGGTGGGTAGGGCTTTTTTCCTTAATGCACACAGACCTCCTTATGGACAAGTGGTTGAAGAGGAGGAATACTGTTCTCAAACCAAACAAACCAACCATGGACCCTACATCATACCACCCTATCTCTCTATTCTGCACCCCATCAAAATCCTTGAGTTTCTCACTTAACCCATACATCCCACTAGACACCTACCACTACAGATAATGGCCACTGGACTCGATAAGCACCATACTCACCAACATTACCCAGCTCATCAAAGAACGCTTCAACCAACTCAGACCACGACGCTAACCAAACACATTCTCGTCAACAAAATACTCAACCACACACTTGTCAAAAATCACAAAATATGGCTTGCCAACTTCAAAGGCCCGTACGCATTAATAATACACCACTGCAAATTATCTGGAAACACCGCTTCCGAACTTGGCGAAGTTAGCCCACACTGGGTCTGATTAGTCGCTGGATGTATTCCCCTTTTCGGGCCGACTTCCCAGTGGCTGCAATGCGCTCTAGATACCTGTGGTTCGGATCCCACGTTAATCAGTAAGTCCTCAGTGAGCAATAAAAGGCATCTAGTGAGTGCAGATCGGTGATAAAACCTCTACCATTTAAAAAAAACCGGCATCCTATCATGAACAAACCATATACAGCAGCGGCTAAAAGTTTCAGACACTTAAGGAAATTTTAAGAAATTAGATAAATCCAGGGTCATACAGTTTTTATTTGCATATGAACATAACTGAAATAACGAGGGATAAATAGCAATGTTATATATGCCCCAACGATCAACAAGAATCAACAAAATACAAAATTTTGCCAAAACATCTAACATCAGCAACATATAACAGATGAAACTCTGTGAAAATTATAGCAACACCAAACTGATACAGGAAACTCAATAGCGTCTCGAGAATCCCTTGACAGTGATGAGAGCATTTATTCTTCGAGGCATTCTCTCCACGAGGGTGCGACACCTGAGGGGTGGGAGGCTGGCTGATGACGTTTTACGGCCCCTTCCAGGTACTGCCAGAGGTTTTCGAGTGGATTCAAATCCGGAGTTGGAAGTAGCCAATCCCGGAATCATTGTATGGTGGACGAAGACTTGTAACATGATTCATTGTACTGCTGGACAATCACTCCGGGCATTTCTGCAGAGGTATCGTCCTGAGGGCACATGTTATCTCTCATGACAGCTTGTTACTTCTCTGAATTCATGGTGCCATCACAATCGGTGAGATGACCCACCCATAAACTTGACATGCCGCCATATACCATTATAGAACGGCCACCATGCTTTACTGTTGGCACTATGTACTCTCGATTCTATTTCTTCTCTGGCATCCCGAGGACTCTAACGTTGCCCGGGGTCGAGAACAACTAGAGTGGGACTCATCCCCACTAACGCATGGTCCAGTTGTGGTAAGCACAAAAAAAAAACTTGAAAAAGCCCAATAAACCCCAGGTTTTATTCTGTTTCCGCCCCCCCTCAAAATGCTACAAGCATTAGAATAACACAGAAAAAGAATAGCTATCTCTATTTTTATATAATATTAATAATTACTTAGTTTACAGAACTACAGAACTACAGAATCTAGGACCAGCAAAGACCCTAAGGTCCGCTCGAGGCTAGTCCGCTACACTAAATCAAAAACTACGATACACCCTTATCTACGAGTGTATCTCTAACATGCTATTTTTTTTTTTTTTTTTTTTTAATACTATCTACTGTACACACTTATCTACATGTGTACATTATCGTGCAATTTTAACTAATCAAACTAGGGGTCGGGGGAGATAGAAAGTTTTTCTTCTCATCTTCCGCAGCCACTCGACTGCTAGTGGTGAAAAACTAATTTAGGGATAGAGACTACTTATAGGATAGGCGGAAAAGAAATGGGACATCTAAGCTACACATGCAGAGAATCGCCGGCATCATTTTTAGTCATCATAATTTCATATCCTTAAACCTCCGCTCCAAACTCTCTCTCTCTGCAAGGACGTCCAAATTCACAGTGCTCAACTACGTTATATTTAAACTATTCAAATGCACGTCGAGACGATTTTTGAACATATTAACCGAAGTGCTATCTACTACGTGGGTGGGCAGCCGATTCCAATTTTGAGTAACTTTAAATGTAAAATAGTTTTGGGCTATACTAGTGTTAAAACGCTTGTTCACTAATTTTAACCCGTGCTGACGAGTATTTCCCCTATGATCCAGTTCGAATAGATTGCGAAAGTCCACGTTTGAGAAACCCTTTAGTATTTTAAATACTTCTATTAGCTGGCCACGTAATCTTCTGCGTTCTAGCGATGGCAAATCTAAAGCCCTGAGCCTTTCCTCGTATGATCTATTCCTCAGCTCTGGAATTAATTTCGTAGCCCTACGCTGCACTCTTTCTAATTGCGTAATATCTTTCATTAAATATGGAGCCCAAAATTGAACAGCGTATTCGAGAAGTGGCCGCACAAGGGATTTATATAAAGGTAAAATTACATCCTTAGATTTGAAGGTGAAATTGCGCGCGATATAACCCAAAACGCGATTTGCTTTTTTACACGCATCCGCGCATTGCTTCGAGAATTTAAAATCGTCTGAGACTAATACTCCCAAGTCTTTTTCTAATTTAACCGCGTCGAGGACTTGGCCTTTCATGGTATAATCTACTCTTAAATTATGGCAACCCAAGTGCATTACCTTGCATTTGCTTAAATTAAATTCCATTTGCCACTTGTCCGCCCAATTGGCAATCGAGTTTAGGTCCCCCTGCAATTTATCGACATCCGATCTTACATAGGCACGATTACCCAGCTTCGTGTCGTCCGCAAATTTCGAAATCCGACTAAGTATGCCTTTATCTAAATCGTTAATATAAATTAAAAACAATAAAGGGCCTAAAACAGAGCCCTGCGGTACCCCACTACTAACGCTGGCCCAATCTGAACATTCCCCATTTATTACTACCCGCTGCGAGCGATCTTTCAGCCAATTTCTAATCCAGTTTAAAATCTTACCAGTCACCCCAATCGCTTTAACTTTCATTAATAACCTTTGGTGGGGGACGGTGTCGAACGCCTTTTTAAAGTCTAAATATATTACGTCTACAGCTTTGCTTTCATCGTACACGCAAATCATTTTGTGGAAGAATTCGAGCAAGTTAGTCAAGCACGATCTCGCACGCCTAAATCCATGTTGGGTATCGTTAATCAGCTTATTTGCCTCGAGGTGGCTCACTATTCTATCTTTAATTACAGATTCTAAAAGCTTCCCAACTACCGAAGTTAGACTAATAGGCCGAAAATTCGTTGCTTCAAATCTATTCCCCTTCTTAAATATAGGTGTAACGTTTGCTCGCTTGAAATCCAACGGAACTACGCCATCCTCTAATGAGCGATTGAAAATTTCACGCAATGGCTTAACGAGTTCATTTTGAAGCTCCTTTAAATGAATTGGATATACCCCATCGGGGCCCGGAGATTTCGACTTTTTCATTAGCTTAATAAATTTAAGAATTTCCTCGTCCTTTATACTTACATCGGATATGCATTTCTCAGCACTACGAACTTCCCCAATTAACGATTCCAATTCGGAAGAATCTTCCACAGTAAACACGCTCGTAAAATGCTCATTTAAAATTTTAGACATTTCTGTCGGAAGTTCAGTCAAACGACCATCCTTATCTTTGATCGGCCCTATCGATCCTTTTACGGGTTTCCTATTATTTACGTACCCATAAAACCGTTTCGGTTCATTCTTTGAATTCTTAGCGAGGTTTATTTCATACTTCCTCTTCGCATCTCTGACCGCACGTTTAACTTCCCTACGAGAATCTATGTAGTTTTGCCGACTTATAACTGACCCATTGTTTTTATGAATTTTAAATTTTCTATTTCGGTCCCGGATTAAGCGTAGTATTAACGGACTAAGCCACGGAGCTCTCACCGACTTCCCGCTCTTACGCACATACTTAACCAAATCAGAATTCACACGAAGCAGCGTACATCGAAGTTCTGCGTACATCTCTCCTACCGACCTGTTCTCGAATCGTATTCCCCAGTCTATATCCTTAATCCTTTCGCGAAAAATATCGAAATCACAGCTACCAAAACGAGGGATGAGCTGCGAACTCATTCTAACTTCTACGCAGGTGTTTAGTTCGAATCTAATCGCATTATGGTCGCTGGAAGCTAAATGTTCACCCACACGTACGTTTTCTAACAATGACTCATCGGTTGCTATGATTAAATCAAGAATATTGCTATCACGAGTAGGCTCTTCCACTTTTTGTACGAGAAAATTCTCCAACATAAAGTTTAATAGCCTCTCCCCCGGTTTATCAGAAGTAAGGTTGCTAAAGTTAACATTAGGTAAATTAAAATCGCCGCAGACTAATGTGGTCCCTTTTCTAATCCAAGACGTAAGCGTATCGAAGAGTGCAGCATCTTCTCTTTCCAATTGGCAAGGCGGACGATATAGCACGACTAAGTTAATTTTATTTATAGCATCTAAACTTAGCTGGACTAATAAAGCATCACTTCGCATATCATCCTTAGACGAGTCCATCGTTATGGCGTTTAGATCATAATTATATTATAGTAAGAAAAGATCACACTAACAGATCACTGATCGAGAATTGTGGGTACCCATGATAGCCATAACCTGTAGAAGGAGAGATGAAATATGAGTCACTATCAGAGAAATAATCTTAATTTGATACATATTTGTTGAAATTATAAACATAAATATGAATTTTAAATAAAATAATGATAAGTAGCATTTATTTCTTGAAAAGAAAAGTGTAATTTTGAAATAACAAAACAAACTGGGTTTTTTTTCAAATTTCATTTCAAAAAGCCCCCATCCCCTCAACCGGTAATAAAACCTGGGGTTTTTTATTTGCCGGACTTTACATGACTTCAGGTCATACGCAAACACTGCGACGGACTGTTCTAAAGGATATTTTAACCTGGCCGCCCTCTATCCATCTATGTTGCAGCTGGCCTCTTTTGCTTCTTTTTAATGTAGCCTATTAATAGGCTAAATTTATTATTGGTGGCAGTTGCTAGATGGGCGCTTAAAAAAGATATTGGGCAATGCCAAAGAATCCATTACCCATACCTACAAACATTATATCTACCATGCACTCACCTATCCCTGTATGGCTATGGCACCCAATCTCATATCCACTCACTGAAACAGACCAGAAAACTCAAAAGAAACTATTACGCCTTGCCACGTGATGCGCCCATGGCTCATCAATGAACCTCCGACACTCAAAAACGAAAGTCGTACTCATAACACACCACCTCGACCTCAGCAAAGCGCTATTTCTCGTCATTACCTCAGGTTCGCATTACCCGTGGCCCCACGGGCTGTTGTGAGCCGCAAGATTACCTTCTGCTGGGAAATGAACTCGTTGACAAGGACACCAGACTCTGCGTTTCACTCTTCTCTGCTCTGACTACATGGCAGAATCAGGTCAGGCCTTCGTGCTGCATGGCAAACACAGCAGTCTCTACATGCTGCCACCGGGAACCAAGGGATCTCGTCTGGCGGCCGCCAACGAGGGTAATCGCACCACCAAGAACCACACACATTTCAATACACATTGACAACATGCTCGACACTCGCAAAATTAAGACAAAACCTGCAGATACACGAAGATCTGGATGTTTGGGGGAGTTCGGTGCGGTTGCTGGCCTAAGAGAATGATCGAGGTAGTATATGTAAGGTAGACTGGTTGGGTATGAATGTGGAAGCTCTAGAATTTTGTGGATAAAGATGAGATTTGTAAAGGTGAGACTCCGCGGTTGTACATAGTATATGTGGCTTTTGGTTGATTGCTGTAGGAGATATGAATAGATAACAAGAGCAGAGATGGAATTAATTGGATTTTGGTTTCATTTTCCAAGGGCACATCTCCAATGCCTCGACGCTCCATCGTCTTTTTTTTTTCTCTCTTCTCTGATCCACCTGATAGCTGGAGGAGCGGCAAGTCCTCCCGGCCCAAGTGCCCGAGATTGTCCCAAACTAAGTTTAAGCGAATCTGGAAAGAAATCGAATGAATAAAAAATATCAAAAACGTATCTAGTCTATCGAACACTTGGACAAACATTGTTAATTCTCACTTTTGGTACTGGGAGGGAGGATGTATTGTAAACCCAATGTGATTATTATATGTAAGCGGGTTCCCAGTCGTCTCTGCCCATTTCTCGCATGGTTGCCTTCCCATTTGGTCCCCTATTACGAGAAGGCGGTGGCAGAGCCCTCTTGCAGTTGTAAGCTCCACCTTCGAATTAACTTTTCACTAATTTTCATCCCTAAACTCAAAATTATCCACAGGAGAAACCCCACAAAGTGTATTCGAATTTCGGGACCAACATGAAGAGGAAGTTCACGAGCGACCTGGGTGATCTGCCTTCCTCCATTTTGTCCCGAAACCCTGGAAACGGCGAGACATCGAGAGCCACTCCTTCGCAAAGTCCTCCTCTATTATCGTTGTCTGAAGAACCCCCAAATAGAAAAGTGGAGTCGAAAGGAGGACCTTTCGTCTGCGGCACATGCAATCGAGTTTGCAAGAAAAAGGACAGCTTAACAAGGCACATGCGAACGCACATGGAATTTCCTTACACGTGCACTGTGTGTTCTCACAAGTGTAAAGTGTACAAAGATTTCATCGTTCATAGGAAAACACACGCGACGAAGCGATGCGACAAGTGCGATTTTGTGACGATCAGGAATGACAACCTGCGTCGACACATGATCACCCACTCGGAGGAGAAGAGTCACAAGTGTCCTTATCCCGAGTGCTCCTACTCGACGAGTCGAGCCAATCTTCTCTCCTCGCATGTCCAAAACAACCACACAAAGAAACCCAAACGGGAAGAAAACTGAACATTTTAATGAAACGGGAAATACGTCTGGCGTTACCTTTTTAAGCCATCGTTATACCTCAAAGGAGCCCGGCCCACTGTTTGTTTTGGTCGCTTTAACGAATTAATTTATTTTCTCTTAACTTTGTGTAAAGCCAAAGTATTGACAAAAGCATGTAGGGTTAAGAGTACAAATGGTTTTGTTTTAGGAAGTCTTTAGATGTAGGTGAAGAGGTACGAATTAGTTTTGTCAGTTGCGTCGTTTTTCATTGGGTTGATTTTAATATTTATGCAATAATTATTAATTTTGCCTTTGAGTTTTAGTTTGGTTTCCGCAGGAGGTTAATTTTGCGAGTGCTTCTCGTTTATCGAATGCGCTTTTATTTATTTAATGCGTTATCCTTAACTAAACTCCAAACAATTAATCTCTGAATTATGAATTAAGGTCAGCCATTTTTTAGATTTCAAATTATACAAAACGATGACACCAATAAAGTACAAGAAATTTTATAACGATTGTAAGATTGTGCTGTTTTAAGGGCTTGTTTGAGCTTGATTAAAGTAATATTTATTTTGTAGATTATAAATAAGGTTGTCGCCTGGCGTTCTTCCTTCTCTCGTTTGAACTATGGAGTTGAGTGGAAGATGCGCCGTTTTCTATACCCCCACCCCCTTTTTTTCACCGGGGGGAAAACCGCTCGAATAAGAATAAATATACACAAAGTCTTACCGAAACCGGTTTTTATGCCTTTTTGTCTGCGACATTTTTTTTATATTTTAGCCATGACATTGATAAAGAAAAACTTAATGGCCTGATTTATTTATTTCAAATTATTTTCAAGTTTAACGCCATTTTAGGGGTAAAGTATGAAAATCTTTCATTTCTTTTCTTATATGGGTGATTTTTCAGTTCTTAGATGCTCTTCTACCCTCTCCTAAAGCAGCCTGGGTTCTTTCCCGCGCTGGTGGTTGCTCTAAATATCGAGCAGAAGCGAAGGATCACAATTAGTGTATAATGTAAATAATGAGAAGTCTATTTTTTTAGTTTCACCACTACCACTTAAAATTTACTTCATGCAAATAGTAACTTCAATGAAGTTAATTAAGGAATTTTATCAGTATTAAGAGTAATGTAGAAATAATTTAATTTTTTTTAAACGATTTAAGAGTTGACACGTGTGTAGAGACTTAGACGAGACACAGTTTCCACTCTACACATTTCTAATATTTTCCTCATTCAAGCTCAAAGTTGTTTCTTCTCACTCTCGAACAAACCTTTAATATTTGTCACTCATTTAATAATGAACATTTTTTAGAGATTTTTTGCTTCGAGTGATCTATATTCGGAAACGTCTCGCTATTTTGCCATCAGTTTCCATTAAAACCTTAGTTATTTGGGGGGTTATTTAATGTTGTGACTTGTTATATTATTTTGAAATTTGGCTACCTATATTCTATTAAAGTTTTATTTTTTCCTGTTACTGTTACAGTAGAAACTTTTCTTCTTTTTTGTAATTCATGTTTAATATTGGTCATTCATTGAAGCCCATTTTAAGTTGTGTGACAAAATTTAATTTTAAAAGTAATAAATTTTTAGTGTAATAATTTATTATTTCCCTAAAACGTTTTTCTATCTATAAATGACACCAATCGTGATTAATTTATTTTTAAATTTCCGACTCTAGTTCTATTTTATATGGTCAGTAGTAAATCACATTATAGGCGTTAAAAAAGCAAAAGTTCTCAGATGTTAATGACCTAACCAGAGATTTATTTGGCTGGAATCAAAGCAATTATTGAATAATGAAATGCTGACACGGCCTATCCTACAACTTCCCCGTAAGGGGCGCGGCGATTTGCCATCCTGGCCGCCGTGCTGACGGGATCCAGCGCTCCGTCCGGCCCCAGCTTAGCCTCTCTTCCTTCCTTCAGATAGCCCGATTTATCCCCTACCTCGTCGCTTTTCATACAACCTCTCCCACAACTTTCTCTGGTCAGCCTCTAATTTCACATGGTAGAATGCTGACCTTCTTCTCAAGCCAACCACCCCGGATCGGGGCTGGGGGGGAGGGGACATTGTTCCCTAACCCCTCAGCTCCGGTTCGGGATGGGGGTTTTTTAACAACCTGCTTCATCCCCACCCATACCTTCCTCACATCCCTTTTCCTCTCCTCTTCACAACCTATATTTTTTACGCCGTGTTCAAGGTGGAGCCGCCATGCCGAAGGACTGCCAGGCCACCAGGCGGGAGGGGTGGTCCCGAATGGCGGCGCCTGGCTCTGCCGGGCTTGTAAGCACCTCTCGCAGTGCGGGCAACTGCGAGAGGTGATGAGCTATTGCGTCCCGTATTAAAAAGAGGGTGACCATGCCCATGTATGACAAAAAAAAAAAAAAACCCAACCCCCAACTTCCCCAAGAAAATCAACGGAGCCGCCCTCGGGCAGCTCCACCGAGAAAATGGAGGTCCCCCCCTTGTGCTTGCGCAAGGGACCCTCCATAATTCCCCCGTAAGGGGCGCGGCGATTTGTCACTCTGGCCGCCGTGCTGACGGGATCCAGCGCTCCGTCCGGCCCCAGCTTAGCCTCTCTTCCTTCCTTCAAAACACTTGTTTCCTCTCTTTTCACACAACCTCTCCCACAACTTTCTCTGGTCAGCCTCTAATTTCACAGGGTAGATGCTGACCTTCCTTTCAGCCAACCGTCCCGCATCGGGGCTGAGGGGGTGGGGGACAATGTTCCCTAACCCCTGAGCTCCGGTCTGGGGTGGCTGGTTTTTAACTACCTGCTTCATCCCCACCCATACCTTCCTCACATCCCTTTTCCTCTCCTCTTCACAATCTATTAATTTTTACGCCGTGTCCAAGGTGGAGCCGCCATGCCGATGGACTGCCAGGCCACCAGGTGGGAGGGGTGGTCCCAAATGGCGGCGCCTGGCTCTGCCGGGCTTGTAAGCACCTCGCAGTGCGGGGCTACTGCGAGAGGTGTGCGCGATTGCATCCCGTGTTTAAAAAAGGGTCACCATGCCCAATGATGATAAAAAAAAACAAACCCAACCCTCAACTTCCCCTGTTCCATCGACGGAGCCGCCCTCGGGCAGCTCCAGCAAAAAAATGGAGGTTCCCCCCCCTGTGCTTGCACAGGGGACCCTCCATATATCTCTAACCGGAGAGGAGGCTTACTCCTCTCCTTCGCCTACGGGTGCAGGGGACTCCCCCTCACCCCCTTCTCTGGAGGTGCTTTCGGGCACCTCCCTTTTCCCAGCGGCAGTCCCCTCTTTTCTTTCCAAGGGGACTGCCAAGAAATCCAGCAGGCAGCCCTTAGCCAGCCGCTCCCCATCAAAGCGGCTCGGTAGGGCAAACCCCCTTAGGGGGGAGAGGGAAGCCAGGCCCCTTCGGTCGCTTCCCTAGGAAGACCTGCTGGCAAGAATTTTAAACCTTGCTGGGGTCAAGGCCTAAGCCTCCCCACACAAGACTGGCGACACTGCCAAGGGGACCTGCGATGTCCTGGGAGGGGATGGCCAACTGGAGGCCCCTCCTGTGATAAACATGGTCCTTGAGGAGACCCAGCCTCAGACGGTAGGGCCTTCCATGGGGGGGAATTCGGGCTCGGCGCCAAGCACCGAACCCGAATCCGCCCCTATGCAAGGTCCTCCTCAAATGGCTGAGGGCTCCGAGGCAGTAAAAGGAGGGGAGGGATATCCTCCGACAGGTGCCCCCACGACAACCAGGACCTTCTCCATTTCGGAGAGGGACCTGGCTGAGGCCGGTCCATCTGGCCTGGGGGCTTCTGCCGGCGGAGGTGAAAAGCGGGTTCATTCCCCGCCATCCTCTCCAAAAAAGAAAAAGACTCGGGGCTCCTCTCCATCCGCGGGGACGGATGGGTCTGCTACCACTTTGGTAGGCGACCAAGCCAAGATCGGCACATCCGGCCCCTCTACCCCCTCGTGTGCAGAGCCCCTGACCAAGACACACCAAAAGTGCACAGGGCGGAGCCTCGATGACATCGGGGCCCCTCATTCAGAGGTTACCTGGCGTTTTCGAGCCCGCTGGCTTCAAACGCTTCCTCGTTATTCGCTCCACTGATGGCACCATGTTGTCCAAGGGCAACATGATCCATCAGAGGAGAGGATTAGCTAGTGCAATTGGTAGAGAGCCGAAGGTGACCCGTTTCTCGGACGGGAGCCTTCTGGCGAATCCCGCCGAGGCGGCCAAGATAATTGCTCTTCGGACACTTCATGGCTCCCCGGTGAGTGTGACGCCGCACTCTACCATGAACTTTGTGAAAGGAGTAGTTTATGCGAGGGAACTCGTTGACTACTCCATTGAGGACATCACCCTAGAGCTGGCCGACCATGGGGCGGTCAAGGTCGAACGTGTGATGAGAAAACAGGGAGGGGCTTCGAGACCCACCCCTACACTCTTCGTCACGTTCGACTGTGACAAGCTCCCTGAGTCGGTGCGTGCCGGTTGGTACCGCTACCGCGTGAAGGCATTCGTGCCACTGCCGCGGCGGTGCTATTACTGTCACCGCTTCGGCCATACGAATCGCTCATGTAGACGTGCAAAGTCGGGGTCACCCGAAGTCTGTGTAAATTGCTCCAAGGTCGCACACGATAAGTCCAAATCGTGTGTGGCCAAGTGTGTCAATTGCGGAGAGCCGCACCCTGCTTCTTCGAAGCAATGTGGTGCATATCTCCTGGAGAAAGAAATCCTGACCGTTCAGGCCCAGGATAGACTCTCATTCCGCGAGGCTAAGGACTTGGTCCTGGTGCGCCCAGCTCTGCCTGGGACGGCATATGCCTCAGTAGTTCGAAAGGCACCCTCTGCTCCTGGCCCATCCAGGCCAACGAGCACGGTTGTTTCCGCGCCCATTCGGAGCCCTTCTGCGGGCTCTACCCAACCCGGGCGCTCCCCTGGTAAAGCTGGCGGCAAAAAGGGTTCATACCCAGCCCCGGCTATAACCAGGGCTCCCCCCTCTTCCCCCAGCGTGACCGTTTCCCGCAAGGCGAAACGGCCACGCGCCTCCACCGAGTCGTTAGACTCACAGGGGGCAACACCCCTGAAGATGGTCGCTAGGCCATCTTCAGGGGTTCCTAAAGCTGTCCCCCGAAAGGAGGACAGCAACAAAGGAGCTTCGCCCACGCCCCGAGGTGGAGCGAGTGGCTCGGAGACGGTGGTTCCTCGAAAAGAGGCCCCCCCGCCTCCGAAGCCGCAGCGCCCGCCTAAGGTTTCGAGGCGGAGGGAGGAAAAGACTCGCATGGCGAGCCCAACCTCCCCCAATAAGTCCTCGAAGGCGACAGCGCTCGGGGTTCTGCCCCCGGGAAGCGTACGGCTATTCCCGTGAGGGTCTTCAATTCCAGGAGGGCCCCCGCGTCTCCGAGCTAGGCCTTGAGGGTATATTCCTTCCCATGGAATTGCCGTGGACTCCGGGCCAACTGGGAGGAGCTGCGGAGGCTCGCCTCGTCCCGTTCCCCGTTAGCTATTTTTTTGCAGGAGACCATGCTAGGCGCGTGCCCCCTGCCTGCCCTCCCGGGGTATAAGGGTCTTGCGACCCCACCACCGCGGGATGGCCGGGCTGGGGGATGCGCGGTTTACACCCGGCATGATGTCTCCGTTCTTCCTTTCTCTTTAGATACCTCCTTTCAGGCAGTGGCTGTGCAGCTACACCTGGATAGGAGGTATACTATCATTTCTGCGTACATTCCACCGTCAGCTGACTTCGACGCGGGGGACTTCCGCCGCGTCGTGGCACGGTTGCCGAGGCCCTATCTCTTGCTTGGAGCTCTGAACAGCAGGCATCCTCTCTGGAGAGATTACTCCATAAATCCCAGGGGACAAGTCCTTGCCGATCTGATCGAAGAGCTTGAGATGGGTGTCCTAAACGTGGATGAGTTTACGCATCACTGTCCGAGAACCGCTTCATTTTCTTGCCTTGACCTATCTTTGTGCTCTTCGGATGCACAGCCTGATTTTGATTGGGGGGTGGTCGATGACCTCCATGGTAGTGATCACTTTCCCATTCAAATATCATTTTCAGGGCAACTGCCGCCTGAGAGACCACCTCGGTGGTGCTTGGCGCGGGCGCAGTGGCCTGCATTTCAGGAAATGACTGAATTCTCTATCTCAGTCGAGGAGTTTAGGTCGGTAGATGAGGCCGTTGAGTTCTCCGGCAACCTCATCGCCGTGGGCCTGACTACTATTCCTAGGACGTCTGGCCGTTTTGCACGCCGACCACTCCCATGGTGGTCGGCCGAGTGTGAGACGGCCCTCAAACAGAAGCGTTATGCCTACATGCGCTATAAGCGCCGCCCGAACGATTTCAGTGTCGCTGAATTTCGTCGGGCTAGGTTCCGGTATATTTCGAAGCACGCCAGCCGCTCTTCTTGGCGGGCATACATCTCTTCACTTAACGGGAAGACCCCTTTATCTGAGGTGTGGAAGCGAGTCAAAAGGATTCGGGGCAAGTTCTCGCAGGACCCCCCTCCCGTTCTCCAGGAGAATGGGACCGCAATCTCGGACCCCGCGTCCGTGGCGGAATCCTTAGCGACTGCTTTTTCCGCATTCTCTAGCCGTGATGCTGCTCCGCCAGCATTCAATGCACGTCGTGATGTCGCGGAAGGCCGCCGGCTGGACTTTACCTCCAGAGGCGGAGAACCCTTCAACGACAAGTTTACTGTGAGTGAGTTGCGTTCCGCTCTCGCTTCGTGCGCGGACACCGCCCATGGTCCGGACGATATCCCGTATGCCATGCTTCGACACCTGGGTGAGCGAGGCATGGCCTTTCTGTTAGATATGTTCAACAGAATCTGGGTGGAAGGTCTTCTCCCAGACTCCTGGCGAATCGCTACTGTGCTCGCCTTTCGCAAGCCGGGGAGAGATCACTCTACTCCGACCGGTTTCCGCCCAATCTCTCTAACCTCTTGCGTGTGCAAGTTGATGGAGAAATTGGTAAATGTTAGATTAGCCTATTTCCTGGACAGCGGAGGCCATCTGTCTTCTGCACAGTGCGGCTTCCGTAAGTTTCACTCCACGTCGGATGCTCTGCTCCGACTGGAAAATGCCGTCTGCGAGGCTTTACTTCGTAGACAGCACTATGCCACGGTGTTTTTTGATCTGGAGAAGGCCTATGATACCGCATGGCGATACGGTATCATGGAGACTCTCCACACGATGGGGGCGAGGGGACGCCTCCCAATGTTTATATCTGAATTTTTGCGAGATCGTCGATTCCGCGTACGGGTGGGGGGAGCCCTCTCTGCCCCAAAGGAGCAGGAAGAGGGTGTCCCGCAGGGAAGTGTCCTCAGTGTCACACTCTTTGCCCTGAGCATCAACGGCATCACCTCGGTGCTGCCGGAAGATGTTCTCGCTACGCTCTACGTGGACGACCTTTCGATCTCTTTTGGCGCGGCCCAGATGCCAACTCTGGAGCGTCGACTCCAACAGGCATTGAACCGCGTCTCTCGCTATGCCGAAGCGCACAGGTTTCGGTTTTCTTTGGCCAAGACTAAGGTGGTGCACTTCTGCCGCCATCCACGGCTTCACCCCGACCCAGATTTGTTTCTTAATGGGGTGCGCCTGGATGTGGTTGAGTCGCACCGTTTCCTTGGTCTTGTATTCGACCGACGCCTCACCTGGGAGGCTCATATTCGCAGCCTTAGGGTCTCTTGTACCCGCGCCATGGACATTTTCCGTTCCGTGACGTTCAGCGCTGATAGGGCTACCGCCTTACTTTTTTATCGATCCTTTGTTCGCTCGAAGCTCGACTACGGATGCGAGTTTTATGCATCCGCAGCCGAGCGTTTATTGCGGAAGGTGGATTCAATCCACCACACCGGCCTTCGCCTTGCGCCCGGTGCCTTCCGCACTTCCCCCATTGAGAGCCTGTTGGTCGATGCTGGGGAGATGCCACTCGCTCTGCGCCGCGTGCAGTGCATCACTCGCCTGTACGCGCGAGCCCGGCGCCTCCCTCAGTCGCCAACAGCTCTCACTGCATCCGCAGCTGATCTCGATGGTGCCCATGCCGCCGAGAGACGCCAGTCATACCCTAAGCCCTTTGGGTTTAGGGCCAGGAAACTCCTTCGAGAGATAGATATAGTTCTCGGGCCGGTGGCGCCCCTGGTTCTGCCCAGGACGCCACCCTGGAGGGTACCACATTTGGCTATTTGTCGCCACGCCTCTGCTCCCAAAACTTGTACTGCTCCGAGAGTATTGCGTTCGACCTTTTTGGAGCACACATCGTGTCACGCTGGTACCGTGCCAGTGTATACGGATGGCTGCAAGTCCCAAGAGGGGGTCGGCTTCCACGCCGTATCCCCTCTGTTTGAAGTCAGCGGGGCTCTACCAGGCGCTGCGTCTGTCTTCACGGCCGAGCTGGTGGCAATACACCACTCGGTACGGGAGATTACGCGACGTGCCCGGTTCGGAGACCGGATTGTGATCTATAGCGACTCACAAAGCGCCCTGAGTGCTCTCGGGGCATTGGAATCTCCGCATCCCCTGGTTCGCGATATCCGTGACGCCACGGTTTTGGCGAGCCGGGCAGATGTCGAGATTATCTTCTGCTGGGTTCCTGGACATGTAGGAATTGCGGGGAATGAGCGCGCCAAAGAGTCCGCGAGGACTCTGCGACCGTACCAGCGTTTCGCTTTTCCTCACACCGACTACATGGCAGGAATACGGGCAGCTCTTCGGACTGCTTGGCAAAGAAGATGGGAGACGGTCGAAGGGAACTTAAAGTTGCGTGCCATTGCGCCGCGACTGTTCCCATGGACCTATCCCCCAATGCCGCGGCGGCTTCAGGCTGCTTTCTGTCGTCTCCGAATCGGACACACTCGTGTGACGCATCGCTATCTGATGGAGCGCTCGCCTGCGCCCTATTGCAACGACTGCGTCGTCCCCCAGACTGTTCGGCACATTCTTGTCGAATGTCCCAGTCTGGGTGATCTTCGCGCACGACACCTGTCCCGGTACCGGGATGGGCGGGGTCGCTACCGCCTGTCCCTTGTGCTCGGGACGGGTGCGTGTACTTTGACTGGTGGACTTATTGACTTTTGGGGGGAGGCCGGCCTTCTCCCTTTTATTTAACCCGATTTAATTGTTGTTGTTGTTCTTGTAATTGTTTTTGTTATTGCTTTGTTATTGTTATTGTTATTTCTTTTTATTGTTTTCTGTTTAATTTTTTAAAGTAGCCTAGAACTAGGCTGTTTTTTTACGGCGACTTATGCCTAAGTCGGCAGTCGCCAGATAGCCCCTTTAAAGAAAGAAAAAAAAAAAAAAAACCTCCATAATTCTTTAACCGGAGAGGAGGCTTACTCCTCTCCTACGCCTACGGGTGTAGGGGACTCCCCCTCACCCCCTTCTCTGGAGGTGCTTTCGGGCACCTCCCTATCTCCAGCGGCAGTCCCTCCTTTGCTTTCTAAGGGGACTGCCAAGAAAGCCAGCAGGCAGCCCATTGCCGACCGCCCCTCGTGCAAGCGGCTCGGTAGGGCAAACCCCCTTAGGGGGGAGAGGGAAGCCAGGCCCCTTCGGTCGCTTCCCTCAAAAGACCTGCTGGCAAGAATTTTAAACCTTGCTGGGGTCAAGGCCTGTGCCTCCCCACACAAGACTGGCGACACTGCCAAGGGGACCTGCGATGTCCTGGGAGGGGATGGCCAACTGGAGGCCCCTCCTGTGATAGACATGGTCCTTGAGGAGACCCAGCCTCAGATGGTAGGGCCTTCCATGGGGAGGAATCCGGGCTCGGCGCCAAGCACCGAACCTGAATCCGCCCCTATGCAAGGTCCTCCTCAAACGGCCGAGGGCTCCGAGACAGTAAAAGGAGGGGAGGGATCTCCTCCGACAGGTGCCCCTACGACGACCAGGACCTTCTCCATTTCAGAGAGGGACCTGGCTGAGGCCGGCCCATCTGGCATGGGGGTTTCTGCCGGCGGAGGTGAGAAGCGGGTTCATTCCCCGCCCTCCTCTCCTAAAAAGAAAAAGACGAAGAAGACTCGGGGCTCCTCTCCATCCGCGGGGGCTGTGGGGACGGATGGGTCTGCTGCCACTTTGGTAGGCGACCAAGCCAAGATCGGCACATCCGGCCCCTCTACCCCCTCGTGTGCAGAGCCCCTGACTAAGACTAACACCAAGAATGCACAGGGCGGAGCCTCGATGACATCGGGGCCCCTGATTCAGAGGTTACCTGGCGTTTTCGAGCCCGCTGGGACCGCAATCTCGGACCCCGCGTCCGTGGCGGAATCCTCCGCGCCCGCTTTTTCTGCATTCTCTAGCCGTGATGCTGCTCCGCCAGCATTCAATGCACGTCGTGATGTCGCGGAAGGCCGCCGGCTGGACTTTACCTCCAGAGGCGGAGAACCCTTCAACAAGTTTACTGAGAGTGAGTTGCGTTCCGCTCTCGCTTTGTGCGCGGACACCGCCCATGGTCCGGACGATGTCCCGTACGCCATGCTTCGACACCTAGGTGAGCGAGGCATGGCCTTTCTGTTAGATTTGTTCAACAGGATCTGGGTGGAAGGTCTTCTCCCAGACTCCTGGCGAATCGCTACTGTGCTTGCCTTTCGCAAACCGGGGAGAGATCACTCTACTCCGACCGGTTTCCGCCCAATCTCTCTAACCTCTCGCGTGTGCAAGTTGATGGAGAAATTGGTAAATGTTAGATTAGCCTTTTTCCTGGACAGCGGAGGCCATCTGTCTTCCGCACAGTGCGGCTTCCGCAAGTTCCACTCCACATCGGATGCTCTGCTCCGACTGGAAAATGCGTCTGCGAGGCTTTCCTTCGTAGACAGCACTACGCCACGGTGTTTTTCGATCTGGAGAAGGCCTATGATACCGCATAGCGATACGGTATCATGGAGACTCTCCACACGTTGGGGGCGAGGGGACGCCTCCCAATTTTTATATCTGAATTTTTGCGAGATCGTCGATTCCGCGTACGGGTGGGGGGAGCCCTATCCGGCCCAAAGGAGCAGGAAGAGGGTGTCCCGCAGGAAAGTGTCCTCAGTGTCACACTCTTTACCCTGAGCATCAACGGCATCACCTCGGTGCTGCCGGAAGATGTTCTCGCTACGCTCTACGTGGACGACCTTTCGATCTCTTCTGGCGCGGCCCAGATGCCAACTCTGGAGCGTCGACTCCAACAGGCATTGAACCGCGTCTCGCTATGCCAAAGCGCACAGGTTTCGGTTTGCTTTGGCCAAGACTAAGGTGGTGCACTTCTGCCGCCATCCACGGCTTCACCCCGACCCAGATTTGTTTCTTAAAGGGGTGCGCCTGGATGTGGTTGAGTCGCACCGTTTCCTTGGTCTTGTATTCGACCGACGCCTCACCTGGGAGGCTCATATTCGCAGCCTTAGGGTCTCTTGTACCCGCGCCATGGACATTTTCCGTTCCGTGACGTTCAGCGCTTGGGGCGCTGATAGGGCTACTGCCTTACTTTTTTATCGATCTTTTGTTCGTTCGAAGCTCGACTACGGATGCGAGTTTTATGCATCCGCAGCCGAGCGTTTATTGCGGAATGTGGATTCGATCCACCACACCGGCCTTCGCCTTGCGACCGGTGCCTTCCGCCCTTCCCCCATTGAGAGCCTGTTGGTCGATGCTGGGGAGATGCCACTCTCTCTGCGCCGCGTGCAGTGTATCACTGGACTGTACGCGCGAGCCCGCCGCCTCCCTCAGTCGCCAACAGCTCTCACTGCATCCGCAGCTGATCTCGATGGTGCCTATGCCGTCGAGAGACGCCAGTCATACCCTAAGCCTTTTGGGTTTAGGGCCAGGAAACTCCTTTGAGAGGTAGATATCGCTCTCGGGCCGGTGGCACCCCTGGTTTTGCCCAGGACGCTACCCTGGAGGGTACCACATTTGGCTATTTGTCGCCACGCCTCTGCTCCCAAAGCTTGTACTGCGCCGGGAGTATTGCGTTCGACCTTTTTGGAGCACACATCGTGTCACGCTGGAACCGTGCCAGTGTATACGGATGGCTCCAAGTCCCAAGAGGGGGTCGGCTTCCACGCCGTATCCCCTCTGTTTGAAGTCAGCGGGGCTCTACCAGGTGCTGCGTCTGTCTTCACGGCCGAGCTGGTGGCAATACACCACTCGGTACGGGAGATTACGCGACGTGCCCGGTTCGGAGACCGGATTGTGATCTATAGCGACTCACAAAGCGCCCTGAGTGCTCTCGGGGCATTGGAATCTCCGCATCCCCTGGTTCGCGATATCCGTGACGCCACGGTTTTGGCGAGCCGGGCAGATGTCGAGATTATCTTCTGTGGGTTCCTGGACATGTAGGAATTGCGGGGAATGAGCGCGCCAAAGAGTCCGCGAGGACTCTGCGACCGGACCAGCGTTTCGCTCTTCCTCACACCGACTACATGGCAGGAATACGGGCAGCTCTTCGGACTGCTTGGCAAAGAAGATGGGAGACGGTCGAAGGGAACTTAAAGTTGCGTGCCATTGCGCCGCGACTGTTCCCATGGACCTATCCCCCAATGCCGCGGCGGCTTTAGGTTGCTTTCTGTCGTCTTCGAATCGGACACACTCGTGTGACGCATCGCTACTTGATGGAGCGCTCGCCTGCGCCCTATTGCAACGACTGCGTCGTCCCCCAAACTGTTCGGCATATTCTTTTCGAAAGTCCCAGTCTGGGTGATCTTCGCGCACGATACCTGTCTCGGTACCGGGAGGGGCGGGGTCGCTACCGCCTGTCCCTTGTACTCGGGACGAGTGTGTGCACCATGACTGGTGGACTTATTGACTTTTGGGGGGAGGCCGGCCTTCTCCCCTTTATTTAAGGTTCCTTTTTTTTGTTATTGTTTTGTTTGTAGGTTGCACTCTCCTGCACCGGGGTGAGGGGGACCTCCCCCCGCTGCCGGAGATTGCTTCGATTGTTAAGTTTTTCCAATTTATATCATTGTTAAGTTTTCATATTTTTACTTTAAAGTAGCCTAGTTCTAGGCTGTGGTGTTTTTCGGCGACTTATGCCCAAGTGGGTAGTTGCCAGATGGGCTCCATAAAATTAAAAAAAAAAAAAAATAGTAGATACTTATGTTGCCCTTGGCTTATTAGGGTTTTTCAGCTTGCCCAGCCGTCTTGACGAAGGCGTTTCCTCAGTGTACCTAAGTTTTATCTGAAAAATATTGTAAATAAGTTTTGTTTCATTCCGGGCGTCAGCGAATCCTGCTTTAGGTAGGTCTGTTGGGTATTTGTGTGTTCTGGATTGTGACCGCATCGAAACCTTCCCATGGTGATACAAGTGTGACTTAGGGTTCTTTTCTTGGACGATGTCTGGTGAAATAGTATTTAAGATAGTTTCGATTCAGAAATTGGAAGTTTTACTGTGCTGTGCGTTTGGATTGATTTATACGTGTGTAAGACTTGTTACGTGGTGTCGTGATTTATCGGAGAATCTCAATTCAGTAGGACTATTAAGTCACCGTTGGAGACATAAATTTACCTACAATCTCGAGCGTAATTAATTTTGATGAGAACAATACTTTTTGGAATATTCGTCATATGTCCGATAACGAAATGTCTTAATACAAAGAAAAAATAAAAGCATTAGGTCCTGATAAACTATATACAATTCATCTTAAAGAATTGTGGAACTAGCAAAAACATTTTTTGCAAATCAATTAATGACGGAATTGTTCCAAGCAACTTTAAAAAGGCAATTGTTATTCCGATTTTCAACAGTTATCTTAGAATCTATTATTGTATCCTGAATAGTGGAACATTTGGATTCAGTGCTCATCTTTGAGTTGTTGGAATTCTTTCACGAAATAACCTCAACCTCTCACTCGCATAAAGCTAAAAATATAGTTTAACTCAATTTTCAGAATGGCCCGTATAAAAGACCTCTATGAGGGGTGATCAGAAAGTAATGACAGTGAGATCGTATATTTTGGTAGAACAGAGGTAAATCCAAACAGTAGTCTGCATTCCTTCAAAGTACTCCCCTCCTCCCTCAATGAAGCGTTCCATCCTCCTTCGCCACTTCATGAAGCAGTCACGGTACTCAGAAGATGGTATATCTCGTAGCACTGAATTTACTGTTCGTACCAAGACTTGGATACGATGAAATTGCCTCCCTGCAATCCGCCCTTGATCTTTGGAAACAACCAAAAATCACAGGAACCAAGGTCAGGTGTGTATTGTAGGTGAGCAACACTTGTGATCCCCTGCTGCTCCAGGAATTGCACAGTCAGGCGCTTTGTGGAGTGCACCAAAAGGCGCGATCGGCGGCGGGTTGATGCGGACTTGTCCTGATGTTCCAGGACTTGGTAAGTGTAGTACTTGACTATGATATTAGACTGTTGAGGCACCACATCCGCATACATTGGTCCTTGGAAATTGAAGAAGATGGTGAAAAGGCGCTTCCTGCTGCGAAATCCTTCCTTCAAAATCTGAGGTCGAGGCTCTTCATCACTCAACCACACCATGTTGGACTCCTTGTCTCTGGTGGGGAAGAAATCAATCTAACACTCTTCTCCGGTAGCAACATCTTAGAACCGCTTCGGACCATTTGGATCGCTGTTCTGTTAGCATATGAGGTATCTATCGAACACACTTCTTGCTCAGTCCTAAGTGTTCATGAACGATATCATGTGCACTCCCATAACTGACACCAAGCTCCAAAGATAAGAATCGAAGAGTAACAGGAAAAACTTGCAATAATTCTCCCCTGATCTCTATTGTTTTTTTTCCCCCGAGTTTCCAAATAGTGAACGTGTAGATCCTGCAACCTTCTTTCGAGAGTTCATGTTTCCGGTTAGAGGGCGAAACCAACAATGACCTAATCGTACAGCGCAACGAGAAAATGTAACCCCGCCAAGCGGCGACAAGTTCAAACACATCACAACATGCAATACTCGATGCCCAGCGCCCCCTTCCCTCCCACTACTCATGGTCTCTCTGCCACGAGTCCGACTATCATTACTTTCTGATCACCCTTCGTACTTAAATGGTCCGAAAACTGGGTGGCCGAGCAAAGCCTGAGTCATAGTAGATGAGATTAACTCAAAAGCTGGATATCGGTCACTCGCGTTGTCTCGCAAGGATCAGTTCTTGGATCATTATTGTTCATAATCTATATTCACTATCTTAACTAATTTATTATGCCAAACTTTGCGGATGATACAAAATTAGGAACTAGGACTAAAAATATCATTGGGTAGTAGATGATAGATGAATTTGCAAAAGTTCTGCTACACTCGTTTTTTTATCTTTCGAGAGGTTTACGTTGTTGATAGAGGAGAGTAGGAAAAGGGGCAAAGAAAAAATAATAACGTAGGCGAGTTACAAACAGCTTCCCGCGTCGCTGGACCACTGTTAGCCAGCGGCGAATCCACTCGACCATCCTGAGTCTCAAAAAAGACTCATTCAAACGAAGTTTTTAAGCCGCTCGCCTGCACTTCTCGTACGCTATAACGTGTATGATAGAAAAAATTCCGTCGAACAAACTTAATGTGTCTTTTTTCCATTGTGTGCAGGTGTGTCGAGATGAAAATGAAAAAATCGACATCTCTGCACTCCTCGTGCGGGTCACATCAAGTCCGACATCGCTAAGCGGCCGGATGACGTCACAGAGTCGCGGAGGAACACCTCAAAGATGGAACTCATTCAGGCATACTTCAAGTTGTCAACCGTTTGGCGTGACAAAGACCTTCGAAAGTGATCGGAAGCACAAGATGACTGCGCTCGAGAACGAAGAAGATTTTGGTGGCCAGGACCGTCAAGAATGAGGATGGCAAGAGCTTGATGTGCGTGGAAAGGCCTCTGATCACCGACCGTATGTGAGAACAACGTCGGGAGCGCTGTCGTCGCATTCTCAACGATTTGAAGAGTCATAGCAATCGAATTCTCCTGTTTTTCTGATGAAAAGGCCTTCACAGTCGATCCAGTCATCAACAGGCTGAACGACCGTGTGTTAAGCTTCTACCAGAATGTCCCCGACGTCCACTATGTGTATACGACCAAGCACCTGCTTCCCTTGATGATGCTCGGCGTTGTGGCTTTGAATAGCGATAAAATGCACAAGTGCATTAAGTGCACAAAAATCGCCGACCACCCTGTAATCTTCCGGGACTTCTTCGGGGCCATGTGAATCAGCGAGGACCACGGTGATTTCGACTGGTGCACAACCCCCTCCTTCAATAGTGTCTTGAATACGGCCTTGAAACTGCAGGGTAGATCCTGAAGGTCACTAATAATTAGTGCTACAGCATCTTCCCAGGATTGTTTTACTTTTGACTTGAGCTTAATTTGATTATCTATAAGGACGCCGCGCGTACAATCCACCAAAAGATTAAAGTGCCCCAGAAAGTTAATCCCTAATAATGGCGATGTGTTATCTGCGAACACAAATAACCACCTAAATGACCTGCGAAAGCTAGGAATAGCTATATCCGCGTGTATTTCGCCTTTCATTTTTATTTTTCCAGCATTTGCTGTTGTAATGCTTACACTGGAATCACGTATTTCACACGTTCGCACCAAATAGCAGGAATTATCGATACAATTGCTCCCGTAACGATTAGATATTCGCACTTTATCTTATCTAATTCGCGCTGACGGTGAATACTGACGGCATGCTAGCAATCGCACTTCCAATGGCACGATGTGCTAGTTTTCCGATGGGGCTGGCGAAGATGGCCTGGACGACGGTTGCATTTGCAAGTTTTCACCTTTTTCCGGCCATCTACATGAAGGCTTGAAGAATTTTGCACTCTCACCAAAATATAAATGGGCTCGACATATTACAGGTCTCTGGCTCCTGTGAAGAGGTCGCAGTCCTATCGGTATATTATTCGGACTATAGTCGTTAATACGCGGTACAAAGTTAGAACGATTGTCATTAGGGTACACACTCATAGACACTGAGTGCGCACTTTTCGTATATTACACATTATTTATTTGATTATCACACCCATCATTTACATTAAGAGCACTTATATCAGGAAAAGACATGGCACTACTATCACTTGTTTCATTAATATTATATACGCTAAGGCAATGTGTACTTTAAAATGGCATTAGTTCGTCTGCAAGTTTTCCTAGCTGGGCAATGGTTAGGTCCTTCTGGGTGGCGACAATGGGCGCTATGCTTGATGGCAGGGAGTGAATAAATTTGTGCCTCAAGAGTTCTTCCCCAACTACCTGCAGAGCTGTTATTCGTAGTTCCTCCAGGTTGATTGAAGGTGGACCAGTGAGCGTAGAGGAGGCAATGAGCTTCTCGAATAGCTCCGGTTTGGTCCTCTCGAACAGCCCAATTACTTCGGCCCATAGAAGTTGGTAGTTCTGGGCAGATAAGACTGTAGCTGGAAGTCGGTCGACAGTCTCGGGAGGTAGTGCAGCCAGGACGTGAAAAAAAACTTTGTTTCCTCCTTATTTATCCTTGATATATGAAATTGGGCCTCTACTATTTTAAAACAACCTGATACTGCTGTCTCGTTAATTTATGGGTGGCTTGATTGTGATAGCGCTTGCGACTTCCGATCCTCCTTGTTCTGTTTGTTGTTGGTCCGAGGTGTCCATATTTTTGGTTACCTTTTTTCAGGGCGAATAGGTCACTAGTTATGGTGGTGAAGGTAGACACGTTTATAGGTTAACGGCGCTGATCCAATTTATTGGTAAGTGAGGTTAAGGCGGCGGTACTGTAGAATTTAATCTGACTCCAAATGCCCGTTTTGATATCCATTTGTCGGTTGGGTTACGGTAACCGGATAGACTATTTGGCGGAAGGAGGGAATCGGAAAAAAATGGCGGTTTTGTAGGTTTTTAATCTAGGGTTAGGGCTACCTCAATTCAGGCAAGTGAAATCTCTGAGTTTCGGATTCGTTTGTGTACTCACGTCCTTGGTGGTTGACCTAATTATGTTACTAATAATACTGACCCGGCTAGCGCCGGGGCGCTAGCTTATTTCATCAGAGGGTATGTGCGTGTGTTCTCTGATCCCCCAGCTGGGCGGAGCTTATTCGATCAAAATGTGTGTTCATGTTCAGTGTAGAGACATGTGCACCAAGACAGTATTTGAATTTGGAAACTTGACCAGGCTTTATCAAGCCGAAATCCGTAGCAAGATTGATTTCGTCTTTCCCGAGTTCACGTAAAGGCTGGTGGGTCGGGTTTCCTCTCTATCAAATTGCGTTCAGTGTATGCAGAGCTATTTCCACTGTCTTTGTTATTTCTGTGACCAGACCATCGGCTTGCACCTGCTTTCTAATGTGTGTATGTTTGTATATTCGCTTGAGAACACAACGATTTCACTTGCATTATTACAAAATATTCTGCTTTGCATTGATATTTAAATTATTAAATTGCGATTCAACATTATTTACAAGTATTTGCTTTGTTTTGCATTAATTAATTGTTACACAATGGCACATTACTGTATTTCAATGTTCTATTTTTGTGCCCAATTTCAAGATTTACTCACACTCACAGATACTCACAGGATCTTCTGGAAGAGGCAAATTATGCCTGTGGCTCCAGGGTTTTGAAGTCAGAGTTATCCTTCTCTTAGGTGGACCGGCTGCCATGGCTACGAGCTCCACCTACTAGTCCCCACCGTGATGCCCAGCCACGGAGGTAACCCCCATAGTAAAGAGTGTCAGCTTTTTTAAAAAGAATCCGGACGGAGATTCGAACTGCCGATCCAACGATTGCCGGGCAAGCGCGCTAACCACTATACTAGCCGGGAGGCTAGATTTCATAGGTCCAACGGGGTGCTTATTTGTGAGGTTCCTTGTTTCTTTTGTTGCAATGTTTCGTTGTAAATCATTGTCAATAGAAGTTGTGCAAGAAATTTGTTTCCAACCTAATATGTTAAATCAATAAAAACTTGTCTAACTACATCAAAACTATCATTGTGTCCTTTGTTGAGAGCGTCGTAACGAATGTAACAGGACTTTTACAATACCCGTTAAATGTAAGGTAATTCACTTAAATCAGCAAAATTCCAGGAAATGTACAATATGGACGGGCATAACTTGAACACTCTTACATTGGAAAAGATATGTTGAGGTATAATTGCGAGCGAGCTTAAGATTTCAAAACAATGGATTACAGTAGACGCCAAAGCGAGAGACGTCCTGGTAACAGCCTATATTTTTTTATTTAAATAGAAAGATATTATTCTACCCTTATAGAGTTGGCATCCTTCTGTCTCGGAAGACAATGGATATTGCGCCATGGCGCAGGCCTAGGCAAAGAACCCCCTCTCGGCCTCGCCGGTGTCATCCAAAGGAATGCAGAGCAGTACGATTGGCACCAGGTTGGCTGCAGGAGCTGCCAGAGTCAGTGAGCACAGTGCACTCGTCCGCCTATCTGGCTCCACACGTGATTTGGAAGGTTTACTACCTTACACTTGGCCGTTGTATCAGTCGAAGATCTCCTCCACCTGTCTATGCCTCGGCTGTTAGAGGCAGCTCCTCCGCCTAGCTTGGTGGTGTAGTGTAAACTCCATTCCCTCCCGTGCTTTAGCCCTCCGGCTGAGGCTGTGTACCAGGATGTGGCGCTTGGAGCCAGCAGGTCCTGTTGCAGTTGCTGCATGTGAAGACGGTATCGTCTCTGTATCGCATCATCAAAAGAAAGCCATTTCACCTCATTGGCGGGATGGTTTCCCTGCGGCGTTTTCCCTTACAATCCTGGAGAGAGCAAGATAGTAAATTATTAAGGGAATGTTATTTCATATTTAGTTTGTGCACACTTTTATTCACCCTTATATAAAGTACCTTGTAAAACCTCATTTTTAATATACAGCTGAATTTTGGTCTCCTAATCTCCTAAAAGTTAAATTTGGAACACCTTCAATCTAGAACAACGAAATTATTTTCTGAATTTAAATTTTTCTAAATTGTTTGAAGTCATACGGAGGGAACTTAATTTGCCTTCACTGGAAAATCGTTATTTGTGAGGTCACTTCACATAGGTCTTTAAAATATGAAACGGCTTCACTAATATAAAGTATGAGCCGTTATTTGATTTAGATAATCGAGTGGCTTCAAACGTATTGACAAAAGATCAAACACGACGATAACTCAGACCTTTTGCTCGTACAAAATTGCCCTTGCACCTCAAGCACCTCAGGTAACAACATGCTTAAGAATAGAATTGATAAACGTTACTTTAACATTTAAAATTACAATAGAAGGTAGCATTACGTATAAGTAATGTATAATAAATTCCCGCTTTATCCATCTACTCTGATCTTCTCTCATACGTTCTTTTCCTCTCTTGAGATTGTAGATAGAGGGGTATATAAAAAGGGTCGATGAAAAAATAAAGAACCAAAGCGGCAAGTTGCGAACAGCTTCTTGCGTCGCGGGACCATCGTTGGCGAGCGGTTTATCGACTGCGTCACCCTAAATCTTAAATGACTCATTCAAGCGAAACTTCTAAACCACTAGCTTGCACTTCTCGGCCCGCTACATGTTGGCTTCGAGTGGCTCTATTGGTCTTTGCCGGTCTCTAAATTTGTAAATCACACACAAACTATCCACTCCCTTTTATCTTCGTTTCATAAAATTCAAGAATCCGCAATCTGTCTCTTCCACCCGATATACCTCTCGCATTCAATATAACAATTCGATTTACCCTTTGAAGCGGATTCCCTTGATAAACGACAGGTTCTGTAACCCTCCCGCCACCGAAATACTTTAATGCACTGGAAGCAGACAGATTTCGGGAGGAGTCAAAATCCCACAAGTCAAAATGACAACCTGCAAAAATTACAATATTACAGTAAGCACATATCACCCAAATGAGCACCTAAGACTTGAAAATGGCGAAGGAAATTTTCAAAACAATAATAATAGTTTAATTTAAACTATAAATTATGTATATAAGGCAATTATAGCTGCTCCTTAACGATCGAATCAAATTGTAGAAGGAATAGTAAGGTTGAATGAAGTCTCTCTCTCCCACTTGAACATAAAAGTTGAGAGTAGCATTTTTAATACGCTCATTATTAACCTTGGTATATTTTATTTATTCATGCCACATTAGCCCTACAAGAGTTTAGTTTTATAATAGATTATGTGTTAGCTTGCATCAGCAGCAATTTCCTGACGAGTTTAGGTTAGGTATCGACATTAATAACTAAAATGTTTGATAGTTTAAATTAATAAATTACTATTAATAACCCTTTTTATTATTATTATTATCATTATTATTAGGGATACCTTAAAGTTATGTCGCATTTTAAAGTTTTACTGTTGTTCTGGTTGGTTTAAGTCGCGTTTTTTTTTCTATTGATGTATCGAAATAGCACAGAGATGACAGAGAATTTAAAAGTGCCATAGTTGGCATTGCATGTTTCATGAATGTTGTAAAGACAGCATTGCAGCATGTGCATTAAAGCACATACTTAGTGTGCATCCTGATAGAGCTAGTCTTTTCAATGTTAGACGTACGAGGGGCGGTCAATAAGTTTTGCGAATCGGTAGGGCAAAACAGAGGAAGGGGGATGGCTGTTTGTGGGGTTGTTATGACAGGTTATGACAAGTCAGGACCTGCAGCCGCACGCTCCTGCCTCGTTTATTTAAGAAGCAGTAGCTGATTGCAAATCGTCAGTCATAAATTTTTCAACAATGGAGAAGGCTGAGCACCGCGCAGTGATCAAATTTTTGACCAAGGAAGGCAAGAATGCAAAAGAGATCTATGAACGCATGGTTGCAGTGTACACCGACACCGCCCCTTCCTATGCAACCATTGCTCGCTGGAATAGGGAGTTCCGTCATGGTCTTGAGTCCCTTGAAGATGGCCCTTGTCCAGGACGCCCGTTAGACGTGACCAACGAGGACAATGTGGCCCGTGTGGAGAGGATGATCCTCCAAAATCGACGGGTGAAGGTCTAAGAAATCGAGCGAGAACTTGGAATATCACATGGAAGTGTTATGAACATCATCCACGACAATTTGGCAATGACCAAGGTCTCTGATCGTTGGGTCCCTAGAAACCTCACGAAACCTGACGCCCCATGATTGACTTCAACGTCGTCAAAGTCCACAAGGCCAGAGTTGCACAAGCTGCCCTGCGGGAGTACGGATTCGAGGAGTTCAACCATCCCCCCTACATTCCAGATCTGGCCCCTAGCGACTACTTTTTATTCCGCCAGCTCAAGGCTGCACTGCGTGGACGCCCGTTTGGGGACGATGAAGATGTCCAGCTCGCCGTCCAGGAGTGGATTGAACAGCAGTCAGGAGATTTCTGGTTGTCGGAAATTCGAAGCCTCAGGAACAAGTGGCGCAAGTGCATTGAAGTCGAGGGTAGTTATATTGAAAAATAATAAAAACACTTTTTCTCATATCTCGTTTCCTTATATCCGAATTGCAAAACTTATTGACCACCCCTCGTATGTTTAAGACACAATAGAAGCTTCATTAGAAGAGGTTCCACGCTAAAACATCAAAGACTTATCACAGAAACCTAATCCACCTTGGTCGCTTTTCAAGAGCATATCAAGAAAATTGGAAAGGTGTATAGAGAAGTGATTTAGATGCCTTCTGAGTTGTCTCCAGAGCAGAGAACTTTGTTTTAACAGTTTGCTGCTAATTTCGAATGGAAACAAAACTCTTTGCCTTTAGATGGATTAAATACTTTAACAGTGGGAAAACAGTCAGAACTAATAACGATATTCAGACACCAATGGAATGGTTTTCTCTTCTAAAGAATCAGGCAGTTTTTAACTGTGGAATTAAATAACTTGTTTCACGATGGACATATGTAAATAATGTCAATTGTGTTTGGTGGTGGGTGGGGGGGGGGATAAATGAAGTACAGTACCACACTAAAAATACATTACTTTTCGGTGCCTCAAATATAATTACTTAGTAAAATAGTTTATGCTCCTCCCTCCCTCCTCGTCACACTGCCGAGATATGTACCACGCACAGAGATCCTATGGGCAAAGATATTCAACCAAAGAGTCGCATATAAATGGAGAGACCAAGCAGCCTTCGCAGCAGGCAATTGATACCATCCAAGCATTGAAGGATAGGTCCACGGGAGAAGTCGGGGCGAAATGACACATACCTTTAAATTCCAGGGCGCCGTCTCCCAACTTTTTTGTCATGCAGCCTAAAGAGCTGACTTATTCCCTGCCATGTACTCAGAATGAGAAAGAGCGAAACACTGGTCTGGTTGTTAATCTGTGCAGACAGGTTGGCCTCTATGTTAGCATCTTTGTTCCCAGACACCTACCATGTCCAGGAACCAGGCAGAAGATAATCCCGATCTCTTCCAGACTCTCAGCAGCTATTGTGTCACAAAGTCTGCAAACCAGGAGGTGGAACTTCAAATGTCTCAACGGCATTTAACGCTGTTTTATGAGTCACTATGGATACGAAAAGAGGTATCCACACAAGGCACGGTAAGTAATATCCCGTACCGAGTGTTATATTACGACCAACTTGGTCGTGAAGACAGATGCAGGGCCCGGAAAAGCCACATTGCTTTCAAACAATGGATAGTTAACATGGAAGCCACTTCCCTAATTCAGGCTTGGAATCATCTTTGTGCCCTTGTACGGCTCCATTGTAAAACGATTTGTGCTCTAAAAATACGAACACAATATTTCCGCTGGTGATGAAGCTATGGGAGCAGAGGCATTGCAACAAATGTTCAGAGGTGGTATCCTCCGGTGTAGAGTCCTGGGCAGAATCATTGGCGCTGGACATCACGAGTGCGGGTTACTTAGAGAACTCTAAAGAGTTTCCTAGCCTTAAATACGAAATGTTTATGGATTGATTAGCGCATCTTGGCAGCATAGGCACCATCGAGATTTACCACGGACAAAATGAGACCAGTTGGCGATTGGAGGAGGCGCTGAAACTCGTGCATTCGACGGTGTTACGCACCGTAAACGACATAAAGCGGGTGGAAACCATTCTACATCGATAAGAAGGCTCTCTGCCTGGCGATGAGGGCCCGGAAAAGAACTCAACGGCCTCGTCAAAAGACTTAAATTCTTCGACTGAAATAGCGATGTGTGTATACCATCTCCCATCCAAAGTAGTTTGGGTATCAGTAGAGTGCAGGACCAATTCAAGTCAGGTTAGGATCTAACCAGGCGACGATCCAGGGGGGACGGGGGCTAGGGAGCTGAAGCGCCACCCCCTGAAAAAAAAAATTCAGACTCGTTTATGTTTATATTTCTTTTTTAAGCCTTACTCGTATTCTGCTATTCAGAAAGAGTTATGAAATAATATTGAATATATAAAATAGTTTTTTAAACCATTTTGATTGAAGGTACCAAATGATACTTGTCTAAAATCTAGGTAAATCCGCCAAATAATTATTGAATTAAGTATTGTACATTAACTGACGTCCATAAACTAAAATAAACCACAATTAATTATTTTCTGATGTGCGAAAAAAAATCGGATTTGAGAGAGTCGGTGCTCAACTCTAGTGTGAGATACTGTTATTTATTACACTGGTCTGCATGATTTTTTTTTTATTCATTGTATGACACCTTTTTCAAAATATATTTGAAAAATGGTGATTTACTTTGTTTTTTATTCATCTCTATCACATCACGTTGTCGAGTTATACGAAGACGTTACTTTTCTGTTTTTGTATAACATAAGTAAATATTTATATATAGTTATTATATATATATATATATATATATATATATATATATATATATATATATATATATATATATATATATATATATATATATATATATATATTATAGATATATTTCTAAGATTGATAATATATTTTTCTTTATTTTTAGATTGTGAATTTGTCTAGAGGCTGTATAAATTCAGCAGACATATTTTGCTATTTCTGCTGGCAATTCACCCACCCCTTCAGATTCCCGGAGCAATATTACTCCTCTGTTGATGCGTTGTTATTTAGCTTATTTTGACTGCAGATTAGGAGACTAAGACAAGCCATTTGCCCCATACAAAGCTTGCAAGAGTTGCATCAGTTAGCTCCAAATGTGGTCAGTTGGGAGTACCAATGGAGTACCAATGGTACCATTGGAGTACCAATGGTATGGCAAGATCAGAAGAATTACCATGATGACTGCTACCTTTGTACGACTAAAGTAGCTGGATTCAACAAGAAGACTAAAGATCGCATAATATACCCAGATATTCGTTCAGCAATAAGGCCTGTTCCACACTCATATGATACACCTGTGCTTGTGTCACCTGAGATATGGGAAATTTTATCAGAGTCCGATACTAGTGATACTAATCAGATGGAAGTAGACTATGAACCTCCAACAAATAACGATCCAAAACTCTTCAATCAAGCTGAGCTCAACGACCTGGTGCGAGACCTTAACCTTCCAAAAGAAAGTGCACAGTTACTTGGCTCTAGCTGAAGGAACACAGGCTTTTAGCTTCTGGAACAACATTCGCTTGGTACCGTCATCGTGAAACGGAATTCATTCAGTTCTTGAAGAAAGAGTATTCTTTAGTTTTCTGTTCAAATATTCCTGGCCTTATCGAACATATGGGGATGTTGTACAAAGCAAATGAATGGAAGCTCTTCATTGATTCTTCTAACAGAAGTTTAAAAGCTGTTCTTCTCTACAATGGCAACACAGCTGCATCTGTGTCAATTGGCCATAGTATCCAAATGTCCAAAACCTATGAAAATTTGAAAACACTAATAACTGCAATCAAGTACCATCAGCACAATTTTCTCATTTGTGGTGATTTAAAGGTTATTGCTCTCCTACTAGGTCTTGAAGGGGGATAAACCAAGTATCCCTGATTTTGTGTCTCTGGGATAGTAGAGCTGTAAGCCAGCACTATGAAAAAAAGGACTGGCCACCAAGAACCAGCTTTTTACCCGGAAATCACAACGTGAGAGCTATGCCACTAGTTGACCCAAAGGAAATTCTGCTACCACCACCACATCAAATTAGGGCTTATGAAAAATTTTGTGAAGGCCTTGAACAAGAATGAAGCTGCTTTCAAGTACCTGGAGTCAAAGTTTCCTCGTGTAAGTGAAGGCAAGTTAAAGGCAAGAATATTTGTTGGCTCTCAGATTCGGGAATTAATGAAGGACAAGCATTATGAGGAAGCATTAGCAGGTGTTGAGGTGAATGCCTGGTTTTCCTTCAAGCAGATTGTCCAAGATCTGATTTTTTAGTTTCCAGCAACTTGGGTCTAGAATGAGTGTGAAGATGCACTTTTTGCACTCACATCTTGACTATTTTCCCACGAATTGTGGGAACTACCGTGAGGAACAAGGAGAGCGTTTCCATCAGGATATTTGCACCATGGAAATTAGATACCAGGAAAAATGGAATGTCAGCATGATGACGGATTACTGCTGGTCATTGAAACGTGATGGCCCCGATGCACAACACAAGCAGAAATCACAGTGGTACGCCTTCCTTTGAATCGGTATGTAGGTTAACCATGAGAGCATGTTTTTTTTACATTCATTTGATTTGATGTTGATGATTTTGATTCATTTCGTGATAACTGTGATTTATTTCATGTTGATTTGGTATACATATGTTCTTAAAACTAAAATAATGTGTTTTTCCATGATTACTTATTTTTTTTAAATAAATAACAATATATTAAAAATGCACATTTATTGTTATCATTAATTTGTATTTTATTCAAAAGCTTTACGTGATAGAAAAAAATAGTTTACATATTTTAAATCAGCAACCCAAGAATATGTAAGATCACATCCATGAATAAAAATAAAAATTAAAAAATTCCAAAATGCAGACCAGTGTTATCCATGCTGTTTAAGATAAACATTATTAATCATCAATGCCCCTTTCTCAGACTACTCAGAGGGAAGAATTCAGGTTAGCCCCCTACCCAATTTTCATTCCGGATCCTCCACTGGATCTGGCCCCTAGGATTGATCGTATAGTCCCCCTCAGGCGTGTCTATCATTATGTTACAGGCAAAAGCACTACAATACGGTGGAACTCCGCCACATCGAAGTAAGCTGAAGGTAGAGGATATGTGCAAACAAAAGAATACATCCTACCAGCGGAAGCTGAATATCTATCCCCTGAATGGTGGTGTGGAGAGGCAGAGGAAGGACGGAGATATAAGATCGCGTGTAAATTGCAAATCCAGCTTTGCCACCAATCCCTGGTGGGAATGGCGCGAGACTCCTTTATCCCGAGATTGTGTGCAGGGGACGCGCACTCAACATGGTCTCCTAAGGTAGACAGCTAAAAGGTAACGGAACGAGACGAGTACCTGGAGATCCTCCAAATTACCTCGCAATCTATTTCAATTACCTTGGAAAAAATGTCATCCAAATTTAATTAGAAATAATCTTTTGAACCCTTTTTGATGAGATGACCCTCAATGGGATGGCAGTAGATTGCTAAAAGGCAGATCTCTGAGGTATATTAGGCCTAGAACACGCAAAGAACGCTATTATCTTCGAGGACTTACTGGGCTTAATCATCTCCGAGTTGATATAGTTTATGGAAAAACGTGATCTCTTCGTATAGTGTGAAGGGTTTTTGTGCCCAGAGAAGAGCTTGCACCACATTTGCTACCATATAGACCAGGGTGGCGTCCAGTGGAGGTAGCTGGAGCTACCACGTTCGCATACCTGGAAAGACCACGAGAGGAGAGTGCATTTTTAAGTTAAGAGACGAAAGAGGTGCTTGGCCACATATATCGCGAAAGAACTATCTCCCAAACCTCGTATTTTTAGATCAAATACGAATTGCTTTGCGTATATGAAGCAGGTTGCAATCCGATGCAATTCACAGAATTTGTTGTACACAAATCAGCTTTATCGTGCACCGCCTTGGACCACTTTAATCAGATTCTGGATTGACCTATTTTGCACTTCGGTAAAAATAATTTGTATGACATAAGCTGTGACAGTATTAACACTATCGTAGGAATAGCATGAATGTCTTTATAGGGTAGCGATTCCAGTTGACACGCCCTCACTCAAAGAACCGATGCCGGTCGAACATGGCGAAAACTGTCAGGGTGGGTCTAGTGACTTTCTCTTCCTTCCTTACCAGACGCTCAATCATGACTTTCCCCTGTAGTTCCAGCTCTTGGGTGCTGTCCTCAAAGAAGTATTCTAGCAGTTATCTGGCGTATAATGCTCCTTTTATCGTGTTCTAGGTGGAGGGGGAGGAGGAGTACCCGCACAAGTATACCTTTGTGTCCGAAGATTACTCAATTTGGCACTCATAGCTGGATCGGCCTCATTCATCAGAAGGCGTCCCTCTGAAAGCCGAGAGACCTTTGATCCTCTTTACCTACCTAAACACTGGGGCGGACATGGGTTCAGCGGACAATCGTCTCCCAACAGTAGAAAACATGGTTCGAACCTTTTAAATCTGGCGAGATCATAGACACCTGGCAGGCTATAAATGGCGGATCTCCAACGCTATGGCAGCTTCACTTTCTTTTTAGATCTCCTTATTTTTTGCTGGGTAGGGCTTGGACTTTAACCCTTTCTATCTCCTTCCAGAGAAGACCTCGAGGCCCGACGGAGCAACCTCGACCAGATTTTTCGCCAAAATGGCGAACAACTCCCATCCCTCTTTCCCTTCCTTTATCTTTGTTTTAGGTGAGTCAATCCCCTTGGGAGAGGCCTGCACCAGAGTAGGATCAGGCGTATGGTCGGTCTATCGAAACCAAGATCTCCTACTCTGTGAAAAATCTGCCAACTGGGGCGAGAGTCTTAATAATAATATATATTTTTGTAGGGCATTATTCAAAGCCATGGACATTTAGAGAACGCCAATATACCAACTAAATAAAGGTTTGATAGAAGAGCGAGTGTTGAGGCAGTCTTTAAGCCACCAAAGAGAGAAAGAGGTGTGCATATCAGCAGAGAGATCATTCGACATCATAAGAGCAGAAATTTAGAAAGAATGATCACCCGTGTGCTCAGACGACTATCAGGAAAAGCAGTAAGGAAGGAGATCCAGAAGATATGGATCTCAGGGGTGGAGATAGAATTATAGAGGAAGACAATCAGAGGGTGCCGTAATATTTAAAGTTTGTATCTTAAAAAGGACCTTAAGGACGATGCAGCGCAGTTCATGGAGAGGTATTGTTGCAGTTGAAGCCATATTTTAAATAAGTTGAAGGAGAGATGCATGGAATCCAGCGAGGAGAGAATTACAGTAGTCCAGGCAGGAGGTAACGAAAGCGTGGATAAAGATATATATAAACTATTTTTGTCAAAGTGTGAGTAAATATAGCTAAGATTACGAAGAAGCAGATTTTGTAGACATAAGCAACATGAGCTTTGAGAGGGTATTGACTATCAAAGGTACCACCCAGATTTTTGAAAGTGTAGGAAAGGGGAACCTGGGCTCTTACAAAGGTTAAGAACAAGGTCTGCTGACCAAAATCGCGTGCTCTCACTTATTCTGATTTATGACTTTACGACCTTCAAAACTTTCAATAATTCCCGGACTAACCTTGGGAGGACTTTGGCAATTATATCATTCAAAAGAGAATATATCACAATATAAGTGTTTAAAATTTGGTTAGAATCCGCCAAATAGTTATTATTTTATTGTCAAATAATTCCCCCGCTAACCTTAGAAGGACATTGACAATTATATGATCAGAAAGAGAATGTAAAACAACATAAGGGTTTAAATTTCGTTAGAATCGGACGAATAGTTATGATGTTATTGCTAAATAATTCTCCGGCTAACCTTGGGAGGACTTTGGCAATTATATCATTCGAAAGAGAATGCAAAGCAATATAAGAGTTCAAATTTCGTTAGAATCGACCGAATAATTATGATGTTATTGTCAAATAATTCCTCTGCTAAACTTGGGAGGACTTTGGCAATTTTATCATTTGAAAGAAAATGTAAAACAACATAAGGGCTTAAATTTCGTTAGAATCGGCCGAATAGTTATGATGTTATTGCCAAAACAAAATAATTCCATGGCTAACCTTAGGAGGACCTTGGCAATTATATCATTCAAAAGAGAATGTAAAACAACATATGGGTTTCAAATTGCCTTAGAATCAGCCGAATAATTACAATGTTACCCCCCCCCCCCCAAAAAAAAAGCAAAACGTACACCGCCTGACATAGTGAGATATAGAGTCGCATGCGAATAAAAAGAGTAATACTTTTGCATCGAGTCAAAGCAGGTAGAGTACTTGCCCTTAGCACCTCAGTTTTGGCATGATTAAGTTTCAGAAAGATGTCCGAGGTATATTCACTAATAATATCGGCCGCGGATGGAAGACTTCTAATAATATTAGCAAAAGAGGCTGGGAAGAAATAATAGGCATGTGTGTCATCGGCTTAGAAATTAAATAGTAAACCAAGGCGAAGAATGACAAGAAGATAAATACGAAAAAGGAGCGGGCCAAGAACGAAGCCTTCTGGAACCACAAGCCACCCACTCCACCCGCTTCGATATATCACTCCCGATATGAACAGATTGAGTGCAAAATCAGTTAAGGGTGAATTCAGAACCTCACTTTAAGTCCTGAAGTCAAAGAAGATGAAAATTATGATAGATAGTATCAAAGACTCTGAGTGATCAAAATTTGCTTGAATGAAAGGATAAACACCCTCAACCGCTCAAAAAACGTGGTCAGTTACACTTATGGGTGCAGATTGACTGTTGTGACCTTCCTTATGGACAGTCTGTTAAGGAAAGAGAGAAAAAAATATAAAGAAAAAGTAAATAGTAAAATCTAACGTATTAAATTTAGTTTAGTAAGTTCGTTCGCTCACTGGCTTAACTTTTATTTTAAAAATTAAATTTTAGGCTCTTCAAGCTAAAAATCCGAAAAAGTTCTTAAGCCCCCTCGCCCCTCTCACCCCATAGGGAACCCTTTCAAGTCCAAAGCCACTCATTTTGTCCACGTCAAACGGCCCTTCCTAGTGATAAGGTGCTATGTGCTGTAGCATATCCTCCACTCAGGGCTCCCTTGGCTCTAAAGCCCCAAACACGCACTTTTAGAATCCCCCTACGCGCACATACACACACATACACTTACTCCTATATCAGCCCTTTCTCTCACACACACTCATTGTCGCGGAATACCGTGTGGTCGCGATGTACTGCTTTGATGAAGTAGGCTTTGATCTAAGAGTGCGAATTTTGTTGTTTTAAAAAGAGCCACTTCAGCACGTAAGGATATAAGGAAACACACAGGAATTATCCCCAAATAAACATATATTTTAAATTTAACACTTAACTATGAAAAACAAACAGTAATCACATTTATATCATCGTCCTAAGCTAACCTAGACTATCCCGGTTGACAACTAGGCATATTACAATATTTTCAATGACAAAAGTAAACAAATAGGCTCCCGGTAAACACACCAATTGCCGATTAGTATTTTTATCGTGACCCTTTTAGATTAGCGTTAAACTTTAAATTAAAGTTCTCTCTTTTACCAACAAATATGACAAGGGTTCACGCACAATTGTTTTTACTTCTATTAAATCGTGAAACGTACTAACCTCATACTATCGCAATATGAATATAAATGTTCTTGCTAACTCATATGACAGACTGGATCAGGGATTGCCGGAGGTCGTTGGAGGGCTTATCTCGCACTTCGGGGATTTGGAGTACCGATGATAGAATTTCGCTGAGATGTGATGGAGAGAGCGAGGTAGGGCGCTGTCAACTTCTTATTGCAACCTTGCCTCTGGTTAAGTTAAGAAAACGGAGAGAGTTACGGTGCTCTTCGCTCCAAGAGTCCTCTTCAGAATAATCTTGAAGCCTCTTGGTGTCTTATTCTTCAACGTAGAGTGCCCAACTAGATTTGGGGGTATTCGGGGAGATTTTTACCGTAATTAAAGAACGGAACCTCGTTGGGGCTGGGTTCTTCTCCTCTCACTCTTACGGAGCTTGAGATATGAGAGTCACTCGAGTGTGAGCGGGTTTTCTTTTCTCCAGTCAGACTTCTACTAAGTCTGTAAAGGATTCTTCGGTATGGCACCGATACAAAACTTGACGATTTATGTTAATTCTGCCCGGGGTGGGGGATCGATCTTCTTAATCTGATCCTTTATCGTTTCTCACGGAAATCGTCTTGTCTGGCTGAAGGATCGATCTTCACGAACTGATCCTTCATCTTTCTAACCGTATTCTAATCCCTTATCTTTCTTTCCGGGGCTTATTTATAGGCGGACCACCTTCCCATCTAAAGGGAAAGGGGCGAGGCCACGGACACGTAGGGGAGCGCGAATGGTGAGTTCGCATCTGGTGAGAGCGAGAAATGCAGAGGTTGGCACTGAGGTGCCCAAGTTGGCTTGTTAATTAGCGAGACCCTCAACCACCACACACCTTGGCGTGCCTTTTGACTGGCACCGCTTTTTGGTGACATAACCACGGACCTGCAGATCTTGTAGGTAATTGCATCTTTAGAGCGTCGTTTAAGGGCCTTTGTTGGTTGCCTTAACACAGATGGTCGCTCCAACTACCTAGGCGGTGGGGAGATCAAACAGGGTAGGCAGTTACTGTTATTCACCGGCTACCGTTCCCACGAGTCTCCTCATGGGGCTTGCTTCTCCGGCTTTCTCCACAAGAGGGCAGGGGACTTTAAGGTATATGTCCGCCTGGCCCTCCGGGAGGCTTTATGTTGTCATTTCTCTACACTCATTAACTTAACTTGTTCCAGGTTAATACTATGGTTTCTAATATCACATCCCACCTCATCTTCAATCCGAAATACCATTACCTTGCTCTTCTCTGCATTTACTTTTACCCCCTTCATCACACATCCCTGCCAAAGAATTAGATCATTATTTCGAAATCCCTATCACTCTTAGCCGCTAACATTTGTTCGTCATATACGCCAACAGTCATAATCTATCTCTTACCATTCTTCACCAATCTCACACATTTTTTCTTCATTCCCATTAGAATTTATCTCACTATTCCACCCATAAAGATATTAAACAGCCATAGCAACATCATGCAACCCTGTCTTAACTCCTCCCTTCCCCACGCATGTCAAAACAATCACTATGGCCATCTTCCACCAGAACACCTTACTTCCCAACATAAATACTCTTCGCACCATCCACTAATTTACCACTCCATATATTCTTATCACCTGCCATAATGCTTCACAATCTATTCAATCATAAGCATTCTTCAGATCAATGAATCCAGGATACATTGCATCTCTTATCCTTTTTTTAGCTTATGCTCTCAATGCAAATACTTCATCCACAAAGACCCTACCCGCTCTAAATCCACCTTGCTCATCCACTATCAATTTTGCGGCGACTTGTGTCCTTGGAAGCAGTCACCAATTGGGCGCTATAAAAAAAAAAAATTGAGTATCGATCCCTCAGTTATCCTTCCTTTACGCCCAATCAGATTTTTTTTCGAATTTGGTCGAAATGTTGTAATTTGAATAATGAATTTTGAATTTAAGCAGAAGGCATTGATACACATCGATTAGAGGAGAAATATTACTTTATTTTCAGCTTTGAAAATTTAACGCATTTAATACTAAAATTGGAAACGCTAAAATTATCTAAACGAATTACACTGTCTGACGAAATTTAACTTTTCGTCAACTACAAAGATTAGAATAACATTTTTTAATGTAGTTTTATTTATAGATTTCCAAAATGGAAGTCATTTTTATTGAAATGACTAGTTTTTTATAAGTTACCAATTACTATTTTTGTCAAATTTTGAAGATTTTAACGAATTTCATTCTTTTATTTCTTATTTTCAAGTCATTTAACTAAATAAATTTCAAATAAAAGCAACAATTTTAATTAAAATGCCAAGAGGACAGTGTAAAAATAGCCCAGATAAATTCTGCCACATATTTGTGTTTCAGTAACATTTAAAAAAATCAAAGAAAAATTTCTTTTCTAGTGAAAAAAATATATATAATTTTTATTTGAGATGTAAAATTGGCGACGAAGATAAACCATGGGCACCACATATCTGTTGCACGACATGCTTTAATTATTTATCAAAATGGTCTAAAGAAAAAATAAAAATCCTTCAATTCGGTGTTCCAATGGTATGGCGAGAGCCTCAAGATCATGCCACTGACTGCTATTTCTGTTTAGTAGACATACAAAGTAAGTAATTGTTTATTGTCTACTGTACCTATATTTCGAAGTAGTATACTGTAATATTATTTTTTTTAAATATAAAATTAATTAAGTTTAGAACCACTTTATTGTAATCACACAAATGTACATAACTTTAAATTTCATACATATAATTTCCATACTTTTAGGTAAAACAACGAAGAGCGCTTCAGCTGTGGTATATCCCAACTTTAGATCTGCTATTCGGCCTATACCTCACTCAAAAGACATCCCATTACCTGAACCACCTGCAGAAATTGTTTTGTCTAACTCTGATGAATCAGATATGGAATCATATGAACCAGAAGCTGAAATTTATGTTCCTGAACCTGTTGATACTACTCCAAAACCTTTCTCACAACTTGACCTAGATGATCTTGTAAGAGATCTAAACTTAACAAAGCAACAGAGTGAATTAGTAGCCTCGAGACTGAAAGAAAGAACTTTAATAGCAGAAAATGTTCGAATTACTAAGTTTCGCATTCGATCAAACAATTTACAAGACAAATTTTCATTTGACAACAATTATGTTACTGTAATAATATTACACGTCTCTTTGAAGAATTAGATATACATTATGAACCTAGTCAATGGAGACTTTTCATTGACGCTCCTTTATATAGTAGTAAAGCCGTGCTTCTGCATAATGGAAATAAACTACCATCGATACCAGTAGCTTACTCTGTTGTTTTGAAAGAAACTTATGAGAATTTAGATTTCATTTTAAAAAGCATTAAATACGGTGAACATAAATGGTTGATTTGTGCTGACCTTAAGGTAGTAGCCATTTTAAGTGGCCTGCAGTTAGGCTACATAAAATTCATGTATTTTTTGTGCCAGTGGGACAGTAGAGCTCGGAGAGAACATTACATACGCTCAGAATGGCCTTTAAGAGAAGAGACAAAAGTAGGTCGTCATAATGTCATACGTGAACCATTGGTTCCTAAGGAAAACATAGTTTTGCCACCACTTCACATAAAATTAGACTTAATGAAACAATTTGTGAAAGCCTTAAAGCATGACTAGCCAACCTTATTATATTTAAAAACAAAATTTCCTAAAATGAGTGATGCTAAAATTAAAGAAAGAGCCTTTGTTAGGCCTCAGGTTCGACATCTTATGGTAGATAGTGAATTTGAGGCAAAATTGAGCAAGCCAGAATTTGAAGCCTAGCATAGTTTGAAAGGTATATGTAATGGTCTCATCGGAAGGCACAAATCAGAAAATTACCACATTCTTGTTCAGAATTTGATTAGGTCTTATAATAAGTTGGGATGTAGTATGTCACTAAAGGTGCATGTTTTGCATTCACATCTGTCTTTCTTTCCAGAGAATCCAGCAGACGTCAGCGATGATCATAGTGAAAGATTCCACCAAGATATTGCTATTATATAAAATCGTTATAAAGGAAAGTGGAGTCCTGCAATGCTTGCTGACTTCTGTTGAACCCTTTACAGAGACAGACAAAATATTTTACATAAAAAGAAGCCTAAATATTCTAAAAATATATGACTATTATATAGATTTCAGCCATTTTTAAAAAATCTTAAATCTTCATTATTTTTTTAAATATATTTTTATAATACTCGTAAGTATTAAAAGGACTTATTAATTTCTTTTGATGAATAAGCTTTTTGTTTCCACTTATTTTGGACCTTTTGTCAAATAAAATAAAAATAATAATAAATATGTCATACCTATATACTGAATAATCTAATATTAATAAAAAAAAAGTGCAGATTACACAAAACTGATGTCATTTCATGAAAAATAAAGGTCATTTTCGTAATCTACGCAAAAAAACTACGATAGAAAACTACTTTCTCATTTCTGTAGCAAAATCGTTGTTGGACAGTGTTATTATTAGAAATGTTTTAGGCGAAGAAAGGAGGAGATAGAATTTTACGGGAGTGTTGAACAGTTTCATATAGAGTTTGAAAGGGAAAGATTTAAGCTTTGGCGTTGGTAAATCAGTGAACTGATCTTTCTCGAAATCAAATTAAGACTCATTCGGTTCAGACAAAAAGAAATCAAGGAGGGAGGAGATCACGTTTCTCTTCCGGAAGTACTAAGTCAGTTTGTTTTAAAGCGCTATGCGCTCTGGTAAAGCTACTCACTGGTAAATGAGGCAAGGACTATTAAAAATCAGGCGGAAATGGCGGAGGCGAACATAAGAATAAGAAGAAATATATGCGCTCACTGGGTTGATTGGAGATTCCTCTTGTTCCATTTGAGCGAAGTAGCTCCCGAACGAGGGGCTGCTTAATCCTACCTCTGTCTCTTCCTCTTTTTAAATACTTGGTCACAGGCAAAGTCTAAATTACAGCTGGTACTAAGGCATATTGAATCCCTGCAAGAGTCCCAGTTAGAGTGCCAGAAAAATGGGGGCTGGATATCGGCCACGAACCCAAACCCAACTGTGGACTACTTATACATAGGGCTAGATATAACTAAGTAGGGTGACCAAGGAGAGTGAGAACCCTGGGGAGTAGGCGAGATAATATTAGGATATATAGGAGGGCTCTCCTCTTGAGGAGCACGGTAATCTTTTCCCTTTTAGATGTCACTAATTAAGAGTTCCGCAGGAAGTGAGACACACTAAAACATTGGGAAAGAAAACATGGATCCCCGGATGAATAAAAGAGACTGACCCTCGTGTTATTACTAAATTCAAAGAAACGTACCCATCAGCAAGTTACACAGACGATCTTCTCAGACTTCAAAATACCCTTTATTAAGTGCATTGAAACTACAAATGGATTCGCTGCCATCTGCTCTGAAGGAAAGGATGTGTAGCAGTTACTATCAATAGGTGGCAGCAAACACTGATGATCTTGGACCTGGAAGCAGCTCAACCGTAGATCACTTCGAACACGAGCTTTGTGTGCCGAAATGTGAAAGCAAGGGTAGGAGATCATTCATGCGAAGAGATCAGGCAAGAGCTAATGTAACGACAAAGATGGCTTAAAATACAGGAGGCGATCAAATTCAGAGATCACACTCATGTATTTAAAGCCGTATGGGAAAACACAGGAAAAAGGATTATTTCATTCAGTATGCTAATTGCCCACGCAAGCATATAGAGAGATGTGTTTTGTAAACATACAAATGTGCTTCATATGCTATGCAATTCAAGGCCACACATCAACGAGTTCCCCCCACCAAAAAAAAAACTAGTAATTTGTTCTGAATGTGACACCGAAGGGCACACGTTTTGAAATTGCAGAAATGCAAAAAAGAAGTGCATCAACTGCAAAGAAAACCACAGGCCAATGGTTATGCTCTGCCCAAAAAAGGAAAGAAGTTTTCAAAAGGAAAGAAAGAGGGTAACAAGATAAGAAGACTATTAGAGCAAACACTTCGTACGCAGATGCAACGAGGACATAAATGCCAAGAAATACAACAACACTACCAAACATTACGGGAGACATGTATGCCAAGATATATATATATATATATATATATATATATATATATATATATATATATATATATATATATATATATATATATATATATATATATATATATATATATATGCATAATACATACACATGTACAAAATGATTTACAGCTTGAACATATACAAAAACGCCAAACTCATTACTGAAATCAAATTGGTTAGAACCAATAAGCATCGCAGATCAAGCCAACCAGAGGGACCACACAGGGAGAAACACAAGTAACAGTGACACCGAAGAGAGTTCGGAATCCTCGAAAGAACAACACAAGTGAGTTACAAGAAAATGCATAGGAGGAAAAAATCAAAATCAAAAAAGAACCTGACTCAGAGGGCTAAATCCGCCACCCCCGATCCCCCATCCACGAAAAATAACGGACAAGGAACGAGAATATACGAAAGAAAGAAACAACACCCAAACGGAAGCAATAACCATATATCTTTATGAACAGAATAAAGAATCAAAAGGACCGGCAACGTATGAAGGAATACGACAATCACCATGGATAATACAAAGTGTAACATATTACAGCTAAATACCAACGGATGGGGAGAAAAGAAGCAGATTTATGGAAACATTTTCAGAAGAATAGATCTGGATCATCTTAATTTCGGACCACGGAGTTAACCTTAACAACGACGAGGTGAAGATTCAGATCTATGAAGTCATAGCTGTGAACCATACAGGGGAACAAAACGACAGAGCTGCTATCGCGATCAACAAGCGCATCGACTACAGCACTCGTGAGGAACTAGACGAGTCATATATCACTGGATAAATAACAAGAGGAAAAGTCCCTCCAATGACTTGCGGCGTTTTGTGATAAGATGATAAATGGTTATTCCATTGATGGCTAAATGGCTAAAATGAGGCTTCTGCCACTAGATGGAGCTACTCAGCGCCAAATCCCATGGCGTCTTTGAAATCTCCAGCTTGAATAACCATATGTCCCATAGTCAGAATGGTCATTTCATGGCTCTAATTCGGTACAATTGAACTTTACTCCTTTTAAAAATTGAATTTTACTCCTCTTGAAAAAAAGCGACGCATAGATCTGGCGCTTCGTCGCAGGTAAAAATAGAGATAACAAACATCATATTAGCTACAGGATATCAACATCCAAGGAGAAATCATTTGGTGATTAACAACTTTACAAACATCTTTAATAATTAGAAACTGGTGATATTTATTGGCGATATTAATGCCCATTGTGTAGCAAACGGATACATAAATAAAAATAGAGCAGAAAGGCACCTGGAAGCACTGTTTGCAAGAGGCATCTGCCATTGACTAGGACCTGATTACCCAACTTACGCAACAGGGACCACTGACTCAAAACCGGACATCTGCCTTGGCAATAACTATCTACCTTACAACTAATACGTGCAACCGGAAGACATACCATGAACAGATCACATAGAGACTCTTCACAATCAACCAGAGACCAATACAGATCCAGGCGAAAGTAAGAAAAGCAAGTCACGAGCAGACCCGAAGAGATACAAAAGAGAACGAACTACTTACATATATACCAGAAACACTAGTAGGAGCAACGTTATAAGAAATAGATACATAATTATAAAAAATAAGGAACTCGATGCAAGCGGCAGACGAAATACAATACTCAAAAGCGTCTACAAGACGATTAAGAACATTACCTGGACGCCCGAAATGGTTCAAAAGAACCGAAGATTAGGTGAAATATCGGAATAAATAAGAAGGAACGGCACAAGGTGAGAGCTACAGGCCAAAATCTGAAGAAAACAAGGTATGCTGACCAAAAGGTCGCGTGCTCTCACTTATTCTGATTTATGACCTTACTACCTTCAAAACTTTCAATAGTTCCCGGACTAACCTGGGTAGGACCTTGGCAATTCCATCATTCGAAAGAGAATGTAAAACAACATAAGGGTTTCAAATTTCGTTAGAATCGACCGAATAGTTATGATGTTATTGCCAAAACAAAATAATTCCAGGGCTAACCCTGGGAGGACCTTGTCAATTAAATATATCATTCGAAAGAGAATGTAAAACAACATAAGGGTTTCAAATTTCCTTAGAATCAGCCGAATAGTTATGATGTTATTGCCAAAACAAAATAATTCCCGGGTTAACCTTAGGAGGACCTTGGCAATTATATCTTTCGAAAGAGAATGTAAAACAACATAAGGGTTTCAAATTTTGTTAGGATCTGCCGAATAGTTACAATGTTATTACAAAAACACAAAAAAGCAAAACGGAGACCGACTTACATAGTGAGATGTAGAGTCGCACACGACTAAAAACGATAACTGGCTACGGAAATAACCGAAAAAAAAGTGAACATTGGAACAAAACAATATAAAGGATTGAGAATGATGCACCTGTCAAGGAATTTTGGAGAAAAATGAATCAAATGAAATGCCAGGCAGAACAAGGAAAATTAAAAAAAGACAATCAAGGAAACAACCCAGAAGATGGGATAGGATTAAATTAATATTCAGTAAACATTGGAAGAGGGTTTTCGACATAAGGGCACAGGAAAATTAAGAATTTTATATCGACTTCAAAATTAATATCATAGACTCGCTTAACAAGGAAAAATCGATATAATACATCCCCACCACTTCGTAGATGCAAGCAGAGACACCTACGTCTATATCGAGGCAAATATCACCATGCAAGAGGTGAAGACCATAATATTGCTGTTTCAGCAGAAAGCATCAGGAAGATTAGGGCTCACCAAGATGAATTACGAGGAAGCGCCCGGCAACATACTAAATTAAATAACAGTGGTACTGAATGATTGTCTTAACACAGGCTATTTCCAAGACGAACTAGACGTCGCGAAAATTATCTTTATATCCATCCAGGAAAGCCATCAACTCAAGTTGAGAGATACAGGCTTATCTCTCTACATGACATCATCGGTAAGGTATTAGAAAAAATAATCAACCAACGACTGAGTGAGAACGTGGGGACAAATGAATTCCTAAACAAGTACCAATTTGGATTCAAGAAGAGAAGAAGCACAGATATGGCCCTCACGGTCATCACTGAGAAAATCGCTAAAGCAAAAAAGGAAAAGGCTAGTATCGAAAGCATTCGACAGGGTTTAGACAAGAAGATTGCAATATATTATCCTTCAAATAGGAATGAACAACACGAGAGAAAAACTACTCGGCCACTATGTGATGGAAAGATAAGCATTCATCGAAATGGAAAACTATCAAGGAGAAAAATTCAAACTTGAGGGTGGCCTTCCGCAGGGAGGATGTTTGAGTCCATCGTTATACTCAGTGTACCCCTCAGACATCTCACTACCCCTCACTGAAGGATGTCTCAATACTCATTCCCCGATGACCTCACGCAAATTGTCGCATGCCCTTGTAGAAATGGCGATATGCAAGCAAGATTTACGGCAGAAGAGATAAGGAAGATTAATGAATATGAACTAAAATAGAAAATCAATAAGAACAGGAATAAGTTTAAGATCATTCCGATGTTCAGAAAAATACTCTGAGATATCTACGTTGAAGAGGAAAGATACAGATATATTAACGAGACAAAAGTGCTAAGATTAACGATTACCAAACCAGCATACGGTAAGCACTTAACGGAACGAGTCAAGAGAGAAAAAGGAGGATTGAGACTACTCTACAGGCTCAGATTACTCAACTGGAAAAACAAAAGGAAGATATACCAAGCTGTATCCAGATATCCCTATGTACACAATCTCGAAAATAAGCAATATTAAAGTGCAAAGAATTCAAAACAAGGCAACAATTTATATCACAAACACAAGAACAAAAGAAATGTATAGACAATGTGACATTCACAGAGGAGCTGAAATGAAACCGATGAACAAAATAATTGAGGAAAGTGCAAAGAAATTAATAGAAAACCCCTCAGGAGGAAATAGGAGATTAGATCACAGTATCTATAGCCTAGAGGGAAGAGAAGAAATCACACCGCCTCTTCCCCATCTATACATCAAATATCGACCAGGAAGAGGAAGAAATATACGCATGAAAAGTTTAGAAAAGTAAGAAAAAAGAAGCGTAAGTTAACATAACGAATTTTAACATCTACTTAAATATGTAAAATGCAAGACATTGTTATAACAAGAGGGAAAGTCCCTCCAATGACCCGCGGCGTTTTGTGATAAGGTGATAGAGGGTTATTGCATTGATGGTTCCCCATGGTTCAAATCACTTACAAGTGCCTTTGAATGACTAAATAAGGCTTCTGCCACTAGATGGCGCCACCCAGCACCAAATCCGATGGCAGATTTGAAATCTCCAGGGTGAATAACCATATGTCCCATGGTCATATGGGTCATTTCATGGCTTTAAATGGGTACAATTGAACTTTGCTCATTTTGAAAAAAAAAGCGACGCCTAGACCTGGCGCTTCGCCGCATAAAAATAAACAGGAAAAAGAGTTACGAAAAAGCTAAAAGATCAGTAGGAAAAATTAAAACAACGGTTTGAATACCTAAAAACAACATATATAATACAAACATGAAATAACGAAGGATAGCCTGATACTCAGGCAATAACTCATTAAAATATATAATTTCAAACTATATATACTACTATACAAGGGGGATCCCATACCCCCTTCCCCCAATGACTAGGGGGAAATTCCACACAGTGTGCCTAGCTTGCATCGCTTTTCGAGTTGGCACCTCGTGTCTTGAGTCACGACGGACACACGGCGCGTGCGCGTGTGCTCTTGATTCGTCGACCAGTCGGATCGCGCATCCTGACTCACAAGAATGCGAAGGAGTAAGCCGAGACCCGTATGTTCCCCAGCATTGTGAAGCTCCTGATCATCTTAATGACTGCGGGTCTCAGCCTTGAAACGGCTAAAGACGTACATGAAGAGCATCATTGGCAAGGATATCCTCAACGGCCTCGTACTACTCCCCGACCACAATGACATTCAAGTTTCGAATGATCAAGTGATTGACAAGTTTGCGCAGAAAAACCGCCGCCTCCTCTTCACTTAAGCAAATGAAAGGGGACATTGGACATGGGCCTACGATTTTGAGAGAGCCTACTCCTGGAAAATAAAAATACTTTTTCTATTATGTGCCTTGTTACTTAAGTGGGCGAAATGACTTGCAAATAGCCTAAATCATTATAGTCTACGCCGCATGTACATATTCACCATTTATGCCTATAACTTATTCGTATGTATTAAGCACTGATTATTTGTACGAGCATGCATGTATTACTCGTAAAAATATGTACCATAATAAGCAGCATTAACAAATTTCCACTCATAAAAATCCTGGCACCCCCTCCCCCATTCGCTTTTTCTGGATCCACCACTGGTACTATAGTACAAAACTGAAAGAGATTAGCCTGACCCCCATGCAACATCGCCTTCATTTGAAAGCCTATTAATTCTTTCCACTTCTCCATCCACTTTTTTCTCTCCTTCGCGCCTTACGGGCTGAACACTTATACGTAAGACAGGGGCACTATAGCAAATAATGAATAGGCAAGGATGTAATACACACCGTGCTTTGGAATTCGCGTAAAAATGCAGGTCCACCGATTTTACAAGGTGCTATAAACTCCTGGTTCGAAACCATGGATAGCTCCAAGTTTTCTGATTCACCCACAATAGAGGTCAACGTTGCTATCGTCAGGTAAACAAAGAAACAAAAATAAGACCTACGTGAAACCTATGTCGCCAAGACATGCCCTCAGCCCATGAGAAAGTCGAACAAGTAGCGTTGATGCATGCCGATCCCAGTTTGGGGAAAAGCTGTTGATCAAGATGCTTCCATCTCCTTTTACCTAAACATCCAACTATCCTACCAAATCGATAATAATTTTAAGTGATAAGTATAATCTGTACTTTCCTGTTATTTTGGGCCATACTTACCTGTTATCGTGGTTTTGTTAAGTTAATGTGTGCCCACGACAACCTAACCTAACCTAACCAGCATAATATAAAAATAAGTGTGGCCCACGATAAGAGATAAGTACTGTATAATCAATATGTGGTTGGAATAGTAATGGTTTGCCACCTTCACATTGCACTAGGCATGCCTATGTGGGGTGTTCCTCATCCAGGCTAAGCAAGTGTCTTATCTGTCAGGCCAATCTCGAAAAAAGAGCGGCATTTTAACTTACGGTTTAACTGACAATTACAATCATTTATCAATTATTTGAACATTCGATATTGTGACAATCGGGAAAAGGCTTCTTTTTTTTAGAGAGAGAGAGAGAGATGTTAGGAACTAATGTTCCATAAGATACAATATCAATGAACGAAGTCGCGTGTGCTATCGAGCATGGTACGAGTATATGTGCGCAGAAGCAGTAACCCCATGAGTAAATGCTATGTGAAAGGAAGAGCGGCCTACTTTTCCGAACCTTTCATCTCAGCATCGCTTTGTTTCAACCTTAACCTATTAATGTCTCTTCTCACCTTTACTTAATGTAAGGAAAATGAACATTTTCTATAAATAATTAGAGCGCAAGTTATCAATGAAAAATATGAAGGGTGTAGACGTAGGAAAGATGATGATTCCTTTCCTTATAAAAGAATAGACAAGATAAAAAACCCGTCTCTGGAATATGAAGCCAGTTAGCAGATTTAAAGTCCTCCAAAACTAACCAGGTATTTAGGCATTGCAAAGTGCAACAAGAGGGAATTATTAACTCAATCCTTGAAGTGGGAGGGTTGTTTTTACTATGTAATAAAAGAGAAAATAAAAATACTATAAGACGATATTAAAATGAATCATTTTCTTTCTCAAATTTGTCAAATGAATACAATGAACTCGCCTTTTTACTCGTACTTTTGTCAGTTTTACTCCTTGACAGTTTTCTGAAGATTTAAGAATATTCGTATATATTCAGCTTTTTTTCGCAGTTTCTTTAATTTTGCTAAAATAATTCAGCAATGTTTAGTTTAATCTAGGATGAAGGGAGTCGAATATTCATAATATAGTAGCAAAGCTGCGATTTCGTGTCTTTATACAGCGCCTGGCCCCAAAAGCAAACTGTCACAGTTCCTAAAGAAATATGACAGTTCGAAAGCAATGGGTTTCAAAGAAATAAATTATAAAAAGCTCGATTTTCTGGAACTCTAATCCAATTCCTGTTAGCCAGACAACCACTCATCAAACACATTTTCCCTCTACTCCCAACTTTAATGTGCTAGGACTGGTTTTGTAATGATTTTTTTTTATTTTAATTCATCTCTGTTAATGGAAAGCCCAAATGAAAAATACAGGAATCATCATTTATTGAGATAAATTATCGATAAAAGCTGCGAAACGCTTTTAACCTTTGTAATTGGATATTTTCACCTATGCATCTATGTCCAATAGTAAAATAACAAATAAAAAGAGTGATTTGTGTTTTATGACCTATTCTTTTAATCTTAGATAAAGAATTATCCATATGTTCAGAGCTATTGGATAATTCAGTGGTTCGGGCGTCAATTAGTAAAATAAATACATATATGCAAGTAAATTTCAGGGAGATAGGACCCTAAAGCGATTTAATTCTACTTGAGTGTAATGCAGAAAAATTACTGATGAATCTGTTCCTAAAAACTATTGTTTTGATTCCTATTTTTCCACTATTCTTCTTATTTAAGTTCATTCTGTCTTCTTTTTTCTCAGCGCTCCTATAATTTTCTTTCGCGCTGCAAATGGACCTTAAATTACTCCAAACAAGATGCATGATGCACCTACATACTTTTAATAGTAGTGCGAGTTTGCCTTCCTCGTATGATTACTTCTTATTCATTTGTCAGTTTTATTTTCGTATTCATTCTTGCCCATTCATTTATTTTTCCACTCTCTTTATCATTCAGCGCCCACGTGACCAGTTGCAATGTTTCTTCAAATAAACAAAACAATAAGAATTGCATTGGTGTATTTGTGGTTCTTCTGAAGTGATTGGCCTACTTTCGTTTTCTCCGAAGCCAATGGAGTAACCTAATGTGGAACGCTGGTTTTTGTTCGCGTTGTTGTATGTTAATTACAGCACACATACGAGCGAACTAAATGGAGCAGCTGTTATTTTCGTTACATTTTGATGACTGTCCTTTGCAAGGCTGAGCAAGGAGGCGTGCAAGTTTGTGCTCTTGAGCACTTCAATACATACAGTGGGTAAAATCATTATCCGCAACGTTCTAGAAAAATATATTTTTATGAAATTCATTACATTTAGGAACATCTCTCTCTCTCTCTCTCTCTCTCTCTCTCTCTCTCTCTCTCTCTCTCTCTCTCTCTCTCTCTCTCTTTGTGCCTTCGCCGATGCGGCGTTCGACCGCTTGACGAACTATGGTGCGCTCCTATGCTTCTGTGTCCTTGGTTTGTTTCCTAGCGTGTTCGTAACCATGTCAAAATTGTCGAGGAATGTTTTATGCTGACTTCCTTTGGTCCGCTTCCCAGGGATTTTCCCAATGAGGCAAAGGTCTTCGAGTGCCCTCTTTCTGATTGAGTGTCCAGGGAATTTTTTTGACGGTCCATAATAATGTTCAGGAGTTCTCTCTCCACATCGAGGCGAGTCAAAACCTCCTCGTTCCTGACGCTGTCTCCATATGAGATCCGCAGCGTCCTTCGGTAGAACCAAAGCTCTACGGCCTCGATTATACGTTGTGCCTCGGCCGTGAGTGTCCATGACTCGCAGCCATAAAAGAGAGTTGACCAGACATAGTCTTTTAAAATGCAAATCTTGACTCTGATTGACAGCTTTCTATCCACAAAAATTGTTCTTAGCCGTGCAAATGCATCTTTGGCGAGTCCGATTCTTCTCCTGATCTCTTTCCTGCATCGGGCATCAGATTTTACCAGTGCTCCGAGGTAATTAAAGGAATTGGCCTGTTCGATCAGTGTGTTTCCATGCCGCAATTGACAATATGGAGGGACCTCAGACTTTAAAATGACCATCAATTTCGTCTTATTGCTATCATCTTTGAGACCGAGGCGTTCACTGGAGACCACAACAGTATGGAAAAGCTCTTGGAGATCCTCACTCGATGCAGCAAGGAGAACAGTGTCGTCAGCATATCGTAAGTTGTTAATCTTAACACCATTGATAACGATTCATAATAATCGATCTTCTAGTTCTCCCAGGATGATCTTAGAGTAAAGGTTAAAGAGGTCGGGCGACATGATACATCCTTGGCGTACTCCCGTTTGATGCGGAACGAGTTGGTTGTTCACATTGATAAACGGACAGCGGCAAGTTGGTCATAATAAACGGATCTTATGGTTTGCATGTCCTTGTCATCAATTTGGATGTTGGCCAGCATCTTGAAAAGTTCCGAATGTCGGACTTTATCAAAAGCCTTTTGATAGTCGATGAAGACGAGATAAATATCTTTTTGGTGTTCAATGACTCTCTCACCAAGCATCCTCAAGGCAAAAATCGTGTTCCTAGTTCCTCTTTCTTTAATAAATCCGAACTGGTTTTGTGGAATTTTAGGCAAAGTTGGCACCTTATCCTTTGCAGGACGTTTTTCAAGAGAATTTTAAGAATATGAGACATGAGACTAATTGTTCGATGATCCGAGCATTCCAGTGTTCCAGGAGTCTTGGGCAGTGCCACAAAGATTGATTTTAGCATGTCTCTGGGTAATTGTCCTCTTTCATAGATGATATTTAATACTCCCATATGATGTTCACTCCTTCCTCATCTAGAGCTCAAATCATCTCAATATACACTTCATCCGGGCCAGCTGCTTTTTGGTTTTCATATTCTTTAAGGCCCAGTTGACCTCGGACTTCAATATTGGTGGGCCTGTTTCGACTGCACCTGGGGTGATCACCTCCTCTGCAATTTGGTCATGATCAAAGAGATATTGGATATATTCTTCCGAGCATGCCGAGACGTCTTGTAGATCTTGCAATACACGGCCATCTGCAGCATTAATACATTGAGATGGAGGTGTTGAGCGGCTGCCAGCAATCTCGTTGATCCTTTGATACATGGTCTTAGGGTCGAAGATGAAATTCTCGACTTCCTGGCATTTCTCTTCCAACCACTTCTCCTTGGCTTTCTTGCACTTCTTTCTATACTCCTTATTGATTAGTTTGTATTGAACAGAATGTGGTTTTGACATTCTTCGTTTCCTTAACAGATCTTTGAGTTCTGAGTTGAACCAGTGAGATGATGGTTTCTGTTTCTCTACTGTGGGAATGGATTTGTCAGCAGTTCCTCGGATAGGTTGTGTGATGACTTGGTACCACTCCTCAATCTCAGCAGGTGAATTATCTGGAAGACTGCGGAGTACATCTGACTTAAAATTCATTCGTATCTTGTGATCATTCTTCCAAGCTGAGAAATCCAACTTTGGCTTACGTTTTCGCTTTTCAAGATTTTTCAACGATAGTTGAAATTTTACAATGACTGGACTGTGGCCCGAGTCAATATCTGCACCTGAGTAGGCCCGAGAACTTTTAATTGCATTTCTATACCTTGCCTTTATGGCAATGAAGTCAATCTGGTTACGGGTTCAGTCCCCTGGGCTGGTTCATGTGTACCTCCTTCTCAGATGCAAGTTGAACCAAGAGTTGGTGATGACAAAGCTGTTATCTTTGCACCAATCTACAAATTTGTCTCCTCTTTTATTCCTTTCCCCTAGTCCGTAGGTGCTAACTGCCTTTCCTTCTTTACCTTATCTAACTTTAGCGTTAAAATCCCCTATGACGATTGTGATCTAGTCTGACTTGCATGACTCACACAACTCATCTAGTGAATTATAGAATGAATCTATCTCGTGATCTTCGCTTTCAGAAGTTGGTCCATATACGACAATAATGTTTATGTTGAAAGGACTAGACTTAAGTTTGACTATGAGCATTCGCTTATTCTTGGGCCAGAATGACAAAACTGATCTTGAAAATTCCTTGGCTAAGATTAGTGCAACGCCATGTTGGTGTTTATCGGCTCCAGAGAAAAATACTTGTTTCTGATTCTTCTTCATGAAGTTTCCTGCATTTGTCCATCGGACTTCACACAACCCCAAACACCGTGAATTCATGCTGTCCATTTCAATCAAAACATTGTCAAGTTCTCCGACTTGAAAAAGTGTCCAAATATTCCACGAACGAATCTTGAATACTTGTGATCTAACACATTTTTTCTGATATTCCTGTCAACTTGCAAAAATAAAGTACATATAAATATGTAACAGAAAATAATAACCACTAGTTAAACTATCGTAAAATATAATACTGAAAACAAAAGTTATTCAGGTCAAACAAGCTTATTGTAGTTATCGCCAAATAATTTTATTTAAGTTTCATCTGACCAAAGAATTTTGTGGAAATAATTGGGTCTTCTTTGTGTAATATCTCCGTGGCAACCTTTTTGTGAGCTTCAACCTACTTCTTCGCTAGTAGAGGAACCCTTCGTGCCCGGTACTTGAAGAGTCCTTTTCTTTGTAATGTGTTGCACACTGTCTGCCGAGTGACATTGAAGCCGATTGACACCAGTTCTTTCTTTGTTCTGGGGTCTTTTTTCACCAGTTTAGAGCACGTTCGAAACATTATTTTCTTCGGAGCACCATTCTTGTTTTGCTACTAACGGTTCCTTCGCTCCTCCACTTCTGAATGATGTACTGCACAGAGCGTATAGGCACATGAACTGTTCAGAAAGCTTCCTGTAATCTTTGCCAGTCTCCTATTCTTTTACAATGGCGCTTTTGAAGCGAAAATAATGTCCTTTAACCATTGACATGATGAAAGTCTGATGAAGTGTTTAGCCAGTGCTTCTTTCTGGCAGACTGATTGCTGGCATTCCGGCATTACCACGTAAGCTCTCATACTTGTGTACGAATGTTCTAGAATATTGTAGAACTTCGAAACAGAATTATCGGTCAGAACACAATGTAACACGAAAATAATCTATATTATTTCTAAGTTACGAATACTCTTTGAATACATTTTTATCATTTCATATAGACTCTCTAAATTCCATTAAAAATATACAATTAACCTTATTTTTTGTTAGATAATTGTATAACCTCATTTTGGTTAAACTATCAAACTGTAATAATGAAACAAAATGTATTCAGTTTGATACAATTTGAATTTTCTAGAACGTTACGGATAATATAATTATTTGTGCCACCGTAACCTCCAGCAAGGGTGACCTTGCTGATCTCTTCATTCTTCGATTTACCACTAAGTTTCTATTTCTTTCTTTGCCTAATGATAAGCTTCAATGACTGGTCACCAGACGTAAATTCGTTTTCAAATATAATCAAATTTCCATTAAATAAATATAAAATATATTAAGAAAGGGAAACTCATCTCACAATCTTGTTTTAGGGAACAATCACATCTATCAAGACGAGATGGATGGATCTTATGAAGTGACCTACAGTTTAAAGTTGGGTCAAAACTATGGGTGTCCACAGTTAATGGCAACAAACCCAAGTCAATACAAATCAGGATTCCATCGGGCAGCTAACTAGACTTCATGTGACATCTTACTCAGATGAAGGCTGTGATTCCATGCGATGCGATGTTTATAGCGAAAATGGTTACTAATAACACTAGATCTTTCCTTATACCAGTTTAACATCGGAAGTCATTGACATTTGTCGGATTTTGAGTATCACACATGTCGACAAAATTTAGCTTTTATTTCTCATCAAAGTTGAATTCTACTTGTTCTAGATCTATTTCTGATTCAGATTTCTAATTTACAGTCTATTTTAGAGTATCATGTATCATATTTTCATAAGGTCACTATTTTCATCCAATACTCTAGTTAGTTCTATGCGTAAGAAACGTATAATGGCAATTTTGTACCTGATGGTGATTTATTGCAGAAATTCACCGTTCCCAGGTGAGACATATATATAAATATATATATATATATATATATATATATATATATATATATATATATATATATATATATAGAGAGAGAGAGAGAGAGAGAGAGAGAGAGAGAGAGAGAAGAGAGAGAGAGAGATAAGTATACATACATACTAAGTATGCAGTAGAACAAACATGGTACATTATTACACAGGCCACATGAAAATATGTATACATTGGCGCAGCTTTTGACTTTCTTTGGAGCTCCATTTCAGGTTCGTCACTGTATTACATACAACAGCAATCTGTATGCATTATTTCGTTCCAAAAACATTTGGTATCAATGTTCTGGTACGTTGATCGAAGCGCTCTTCTTGTTTATCAGGCATTGTTTCCAGGTTCTCCTCAAAAGCATCCCGATGTGAATGAAGGAAGTGAATATGAGAGACAGCTTACATTCCATATCAGTAAAAGATATTAAAAGTTTAATAACGCCATTTAAAAAATTGGAAGAGTTCTTCTTTCCCAAGAAACTTTTCCAAAGCCACCCAAATGAGTTTCATGCCTCCAGCTCTAGATGATCAAGCGTGTGCGAAAATTTTGATCATTTAGGAGTTTCTCAACCTGTGGACCATTGGAGAAGTTTTCCTTCAGCTTTGTCTCAATTATATTAGTAAATTTATTTACGACGTACTTAAATGCTTTCTAATATTTCTTTCCATTGCTTACACAAATTGATTTTCCAAACCTAGTTTATATGAAGCAGAGGGAGCATAACATTTTGTCAAGTGACCAGAAGTGTATTCTCGATGTTTGAAATTCCTGGTCCACATGTTTGTCGCAAATCCAGCTCGACCACGTAATGTGTAGTAGTCGTTCGACCGTCGTTAGGTTTTGTGAAACCTAAATGAATTCCCATCAACATAGTGATGAATTTCAAGTCCCCACATAATTTCCAATTGTATTTCTGGTATTTTATGGCATCTAGAAAAGCTTCAGTATTCTCCTAACACTCTTTTATGTACACTATGTCATAAAGGCGCAGAGAGTTTCTTGTTCCGATTGTATAGCACTCCCACCTTTATGTTCTCTTCGATGAATCGATGAATAAACGCCACTGAGAAGGATCGTGCAATAAATTCCATTAGTATCGTTGCAACAACATAATGGTCCGTAAACTGTACGATGTGTACTAACGATTTGACTCCTTTTCCTCAAATATCTCACCCGAACATCCTTTTTGAGTAGACATTTTTCTTTAAGGCGAGATGCCAACAGTTCTGCTTTATGCATCGGAAGTGCCAAATCTCGTATCAAATTATTTAATTCTGCTTGAGTGAATTGTTTGGATTTGTCTTCCTTATCAGGTACAAAATCTGCGCCCTTACTTGTTTTAACCATGCCAGTACAAGCTCTCTCACCATACTCGTCTTCATCATTGCTACTTTCGAGCCATCCTCCGGTGGTAGCGGAATGGGAAGATCATCGTTGTGTGCTATTGGCCGGATTGTGGATTCCAAAATATGGTAGACAATCTTGTGTTTACTATTAGCTTAAAATCCAGTCACGTTAGCTATACAGGAATAGCTATCCGTAGCATGTATTTTTACGGCAACGGCAAAAGGCATTGCCTTTTTTTCTCTCTTGTTTAGTCAGTCTCGTAATCCATTTGAACAAGCTGTACAAACGGCATGCGGCACCCCTTTTCTGCCTTTGTCCGCAAGAGGACAGGCACAGTGCAACCGGTAGGTCTTCTCGATTTCATTAATGACGGGACGCTGCTGAGACTTGGAGGTGAATGAACAACATATAACAAAATAAATCAGGATTTGTCTTTCTTTGCCTCGAAATTTCAACCGAAATAGTATCATAAATCTTCAAATAAAGAAATACACCAAATTTTTGGAGATCAATTAAGAGGAGTTAAACTGTTGCATGTAATTATCATATATTACCTTCGACATTCGAACACAATTGCTACTATGAAAACTAGGCGTAATATACAAAATAAATTGAATTTTCGAAATCAGCTGACATAACTATATTAAGTGATACCACAAAATAGGTTTGATGGATTTGGGTTATCGACTAGTGTTATGTTATGGGGGTTTTGAGGCAAATAATTGTGAGGGATTTTTAGTTTCGTAACTCTAATAATCAACTTAGTAGAAAATTGCGTAACTGAGGAATCTTGTTTTGATAAATACCAAATACAAGTTTATCAAAATTGCAAAAAAATAATGCATACGAAAACCTATTTGTGAGGATACGAAGAAAATTATTTATTAAACTAAAGTAATCGTTGTTTCTTGTCCCGCCCTTCTTTCTCCCTTACATATTTTGGATCAGTATACATATGCACTCAAATGTGTATATGGACTCAGTATATTCTTGCATACTTTGAGGGCAGTTTGGGAATTGCGTGAACTCTTGGCTCCTTCACAAACATCTTTTTTTAAAACTCATGCAGAGAGTCTCGTTGTTTTTCACTTAATTTAATATTTTTAGATAAATACTCTTTCCTTTTATGTGATTTAGGTTGAGAAAAAAAAACAGGGCATTTTGATAATGCGAACCTGGGATCTTGAGGTCAAGATTTGTCAATTGCAATTAGTAAATAATATCAATTTGAGAACGGAATTTTGATTTTGAATGGAAGACTGATTTCTACATATAGTCAATCTCCGATTCCGTGTGTAGAAATAGCGAATCCAATTATCAGAAGTCATTTTGGTAGAACTTGAACTTTATTAAATGAAAATGAATAAAAGCAAAACGATAATGATATAATTCAATTCCCATTTCCATCCTCACTGGTTCTAAAGGTACAAATGACCTCTTAAAGTTGACCTCACTCATCTATTTACTCTTCGACTTACCACTAAGACTTAAAATTTTCCTCATAAAGAATAGTCAACCAGAAAAGTCTCGGGTTTGCGATTCTTTACAAGATCCTCAAACGAAATGTAACTAAGGAGGGCATTTCACTTATTGGAGAAAGAGGGAAACATACACATATGAAAAAAGAAACATGAATAAATAGAACGAAAAGGAAATGCGAATACACTTAAGGATGCCAAAGACTGCCATACGAATTTTAATGCTTCCTAGAGGGAATATTTCGAAACTTCAAAAACTAGTTTTACAAAGTGTAGGGTTACTGAAAGTCCAAACATGAACCTCTTTCTGGCCCCTTGTATAAGAAAATTCCCCCCTTAATACTGGTATTTCCATAATTTCACAACTACTAAATTTCTTTCTGGATTGATCGCGTTTATCGCAAGTTGCATTTATCGATGCTTGAGACAGACTCATGCTTGCTTATTCGTTATTATGACCACTAAATTTACAAGCTCAGAAGGAAGGGTTTCTTCTCTCGTCTATGCTGATGATGGAGGGCAATTGTACGACAAATCATGCTTTGTCCTGGCATGATAGTTCAATCGCACAAATGTAGTAAAATAGCATTATTTAAAAACAAATGTAAGAAATTAGAGGCTTAGAAAGTAATGTTATCATCAATATCGTAAGAAGACGTTTCTGTGAAGTACGCTCACCTTTCTAGCTCTTTGAAGCGAATGAGCATCAACCGTCTGGGATGGAAGGGGGCAGCTCTCAAAGCTGCAATTAGCTGTAATGAGAGGCCGAGCGTCGAGTGGGATTCGCTCAGCATTCTCTGCAACCTGACTCCGAGTTTGAGATTGCTCTTGGTTCAAGTCGGCACTTGAAAGGCAACCGCCAGTCCAGAGTTTCAAAGAGCTCTCTGCGGGTCTCGGTCTTCCGAGCACTCAGTTCCTATCCAGGAGTGATAGTGATCGTTGCGCTTGGCGTCTAGCCGCTTCCCTCACTGGAATCCTCAGCGGACAGCGAGCTTGCGTCCTAAAGAGGCGTTCACCCGAAACGGACTGTGATTTGGAATCTGTAAACGCGCACTGGGTCTTTTCAAAAGGTCGCAGGAGTCGACATCGATAATTCCCCAAATGAGTTAAAAAAAAACATGAATAAAGGTAGGTAAAGAGACTCGCGCAACGTGTTAATGTTACCATTGTTAGTTGTTTAAGCAAAAATAACATTTCAAACGTAGTTGACAGGATCAGACTATCCATTATTTCCAGGTTACCCTTGATTAAGTGATCATATAAGCATGCACTCAAAACTGCTCTTGAACTTTCACTAAACGATATTAGTTACTTAAAATCCATTGGCATTGACCTCGCCAGGGGAAAGTTGCGCGTCCTACTGGTCTCTAACATCTTCACTTCTGCTATCTTTACTATTTTTTCACGAACTTCTTTCCCCCAAATCGGGCGGAGATACCCTTATTTTTTTATTTTTTGTAAATAGAAATGTGCTAATAGTATTGATGTGCAATTGATACCTGTTAAGAAAGAAAGAGAAATGGGTGTAATCCGATGAAGGCATTTTTATATTCAGAGAAAGAGGAAACCGGGTTAACCAACGACGGTTTTTACGCTGTAGAAAATAAATGAGTAAGTACGTATAATGATGGAAAAGGAGTGCTATAAAGACAAAGAGAGAGAGAGAAAGAGAGAGAGAGAGAAGGTAAAAGAGGATACAATAGAGAAGGTTGTGATAACAAACCTCGGCTGAGTCAAGTGGCATATTTTTGAACTCCCAGGAACGAGTTCGTACAAACTGCACAGACACTCAAAAGTACGATGTATACACCCATATAGAGACGCTCAAATGTACGAAAGTAGTGGTGAATGATCTTCTTTATTGAGGTAAGGAAAATGAGTCCATCTATGGGATGAGTAAGGAAAAGCGTGGTCCCAAGGAAGGGGAAAAGCCACTGGGAGGAATCGATCTAGGTACCATATTCGACTTTTAGGTTTCATTTAAAATCGAACACAATTGGGATAAAAAAATCCTTTAGACTTCATCGGGTTCTTCTGACGACTTATTTTTCAAAGAAAATTGCCAATTTTGAGCATTATTCTGGAAAACAAAGTGGCAAGGATGAAAAATTGGGAGGGAAATAGGAGGAGGGAGGAAGAGATATAGAAGAATCATCAGGATGGAAAGGAGGGAGAAGTCATATAGAAGAACCATCAGGATGGAAAGGGAAGGTAGTCAGATGGAAGAAACATCAGGATTAAAAGGGAGGAAAGTCATATAGAAGAATCATCAGGATGGAAAGGGGGTAAAGTCATATAGAAGAATTACTAAGATGGAAAGGGGGAAAGTCATATAGAAAAACAACATCAGGATAGAAAGGGTGTAAAGTCATATAAAAGAATAACGAGCATGGAAAGGAGGGCAATCAGTCATATAGAAAAAAAACATCAGGATAGAAGGGGGAAAGTCATATAGAAGAAACATCAGGATGGAAAGGGAGGGAAGTAATATAGAATAATCATCAGGATGAAAAGGGAGGGAAGCCATATAGAAGAATCATTAGTATAGAAAGGTAGGGAAGTCATATAGAAAAATCATCAGGATGGAAAGAGGGGAAAGTCATATAGAAGAATCATCAGGATGGAAAGGCGGGATATTCATATAAAAGAATCATCAGGAAGGAAAGGGGAGATAGTCATATAGAAGAAACATCTTGATGGAAAAGGGGGGGAAGTCATATAGAAGAAGCATCAGGATGGAAAAAAGGCGAAGTCATATAGAAGAATCATGAGGATGGAAAGGGGGGAAAGTCATATACAAGGATAATCTAGATGGAAAGGGGGGAAAGTCATATACAAGGATAATCTAGATGGAAAGGGGGGAAAGTCGTATAGAAGGATAATCATGATGGAAAGGGGGAGAAAGTCATATAGAAGAAACATCAGAATGGAAAGGGGGAATAGTCATATAGAAGAAACATCAGAATGGAAAGGGAGAATAGCCATATGGAAGAAACATCAGGATGGAAAGGGGGGATAGTCAAATGGAATAAACATCAGGATAGAAAGGGTGCAAAGTCATATAGAAGAATCATACGAATGGAAAAGAGGGATATTCATATGTAAGAAACATCAGGGTGGAAGGTGGGGAAAGTCATATAGAAGGATAATCAGGATGGAAATGGGGGAAAGTCATATAGAAGAATCCTTAGGATTGAAAGGGGGGATATTCATATGTAAGAAACATCAGGATGGAAAAAGGGAAAAGTCATATAGAAGGATAATCAGGATGGAAATGGAGGAAAGTCATATAGAAGAATCCTCAGGATTGAAAGGGGGGACATTCATATAGAAGAATCATTAGGATTGAAATGGGGGCACTCATATAGAAGGATAATTAGGATGTAAAGGGGAGAAGGTAATATGGATGAATCATCAGGATAGGAAGGGGTGATAGTCATATAGAAGAGTCATCAGGATGAAAAGGGGGAATGTCATATAGAAGAATCATCAGAATTGAAAGGGGGATAGTCATATAGAAGAATATCAGGATGAAAGGGAGGATACTCATATGGAAGAATCATCAGGATGGAAAGGGGGAGAAGTCATATAGAAAAACCATCCGGATGGAAAGGAGGATAGTCATATAGAAGAAACATCAGGATGGAAAGAAGGGAAGTCATACAAAAGGATAATCAGGATGGAAATGGGGAAAAGTCATATAGAAGTAAAATCAGGATGGAAAGAGGGGATAGTCATATAGAAGAATAACAAGTTTGGAAAGGGGGGGAAGTCATACAAAAGAATAATAAGAATGGAAATTGGGGCAAGTCATATAGAAGAATCATCAGGATGGAAAGGGGGGGAAAGTTATATAGAAGAATCATGACGATGAAAAGGACGGATAGTCATATGGAAGAATCCTGAGGATAGAAAGGGGAGAAAGTCATATAGAAGGATAATCAGGATGGAAAGAGGGGAAACTCCAATAATAGGATAATCAGGATGGAAAGGTGGGGAAAGTCATATAGAAGAAACATCAGGATAGAAAGGGGGAATAGTCATATAGTAGAAACATCAGGATGGGAAGGGGGGGATAGTCATATGAAAGAAACATCTGGATGGAATGGGGGAAGTCATATAGAACAATCATCAAGATGGAAAGGGGGGGTAAGTCATATAGAAGAATCATCAGGATGGAAAGGGAGGATAGTCAGATGGAAGATACATCAGTATTAAAAGGGAGGAAAGTCATATGGAAGAATCACCAGGATGGATAGGAAAGGAGGGGGAAAGTCATATAGAGGAATCATCAGGATGGAAAGGGGGGATAGTCATATGGAAGAATCATCAGGATTGAAAGTGGGGAAATCATATAGAAAAAAACATCAGGATGGAAAGGGGAGATAGTTATATATAAGAAACATCAGGATAGAAAGGGTGCAAAGTCATATAGAAGAATCATACGAATGGAAAAGGGGGATATTCATATGTAAGAAACATCAGGGTGGAAGGTGGGAAAAGTCATATATAAGGATAATTCTGGATGGAAATGGGGGAAAGTCATATAGAAGAATCCTTATGATTCAAAGGGGTGATATTCATATAGAAGAATCATGAGGATTGAAAGGGGGGCAGTCATATAGAAGGATAATTTGGATGTAGAGGGGAGAAAGCAATATGGATGAATCATCAGGATGGAAAGGGGTGATAGTCATATAGAAGAGTCATCAGGATGGAAAGGGGGAATGTCATATAGAAAAATCATCAGGATTGAAAGGGGGATAGTCATATAGAAGAATATCAGGATGAAAAGGGGGAATATTCATATTGAAGAATCATCAGGATGGAAAGGGGAAGAAGTCAAATAAAAATACCATCAGGATGGAAAGGAGGATAGTCATATAGAAGAAACTTCAGTATGGAAAGGGGGGAAAGTCATACAGAAGGATAATCAGGATGGAAATGAGGGAAGGTCATATAGAAGTAACATCAGGATAAAAAGAGGGGATAGTTATATAGAAGAATAACCTTGATGGAAAGGGAGTGGGGGAGTCATACAGAAGGATAATAAGGATGGAAATGGGGCAAAGTCATATAGAAGAATCATCAGTATGGAAAGGGGGGGAAGTTATATAGAAGAATCATCAGTATGGAAAGGGGGGGAAGTTATATAGAAGAATCATCAGGATGAAAAGGGGGGATAGTCATATGGAGGAATCCTTAGGATAGAAAGGGCTGAAAAGACATATAGAAAATCATCAGGTTAGAAAGGGGGGATAGTCATTTAGAGGAATCATCAGGATCGAAAGGAGGGGGCGAAGTCATATTTAAGAATCATCAGGATGGAAAGGGGGCAGAGTCATATAGAAGATACATCAAGATAGAAAGGGTGCAAAGTCATATAGAATAATCATTGGGATGGAAAGGGGGGGATATTCATATGTAAGAAACATCAGGATGGAAAGGGGGAAAGTCATATAGAAGGATAATGAGGATGGAAATGGGGGAAAGTCTTATCGAAGAAACATCAGGATGGAAAGGGGGGAAAGTCATATAGAAGAATCATCAGGATGCAAAGGGGGGGGGGGAGTCTTACAGAAGAATCATCAGAATGGTATGGGGGGATATTCATATGTAAGAAACATCAGGATGGAAAGGGGGGAAAATCATATAGAAGGATAATCAAGATGGAAATGGGGGAAAGTCATATATAAGAAACATCAAGATGGAAAGGGAGGATAGTCATATAGAAGAATCATTATGACGGAAAGGGGTGATATTCATACGTAATAAACATCAGGATGGAAAGGGGGAAGAGTCATATGGAAGAAACATCAGGATGGAAAGGGGGGAAAGTCATATAGAAGAATCATTATCATGAAAAGAGTGAGAAGTTATATAGAAGAATCATCATGATGCAAAGGGGGGGGGGGAGTCTTACAGAAGAATCATCAGAATGGTATGGGGGGATATTCATATGTAAGAAACATCAGGATGGAAAGGGGGGAAAATCATATAGAAGGATAATCAAGATGGAAATGGGGGAAAGTCATATATAAGAAACATCAAGATGGAAAGGGAGGATAGTCATATAGAAGAATCATTATGACGGAAAGGGGTGATATTCATACGTAATAAACATCAGGATGGAAAGGGGGAAGAGTCATATGGAAGAAACATCAGGATGGAAAGGGGGGAAAGTCATATAGAAGAATCATTATCATGAAAAGAGTGAGAAGTTATATAGAAGAATCATCATGATGTAGAGGGGTAATAGTCATATGGGAGAAACATCAGGATGGAAAGAAGGAAATGCATATAGAAAAAATTCAGTAGGGAAATGAGGGAAGACATATAGAAAAAAAAACTTCAGAAAGGAAAGGGGGAAAAGTCATATAGAAGAAACATCAGGAGGAAAAGGGAGGAAATGCATCAAGAATCATAGTTTCCATTTATTTATTTATTATTTATATAGAGAAATGGTGAAACAGTGAGGGACCCCCTCCTCATTTTCGTGGATAGGGAGGGGGGGAGCTGAAGAGAGAAATACTGGTGAATCTTAAATACAGGGGGAAGCATAAAGCGTGTCCGACCATCGGACAATCACACTCGGTGCATAATACATTATATTTACAAAATAAACTCGCTGAAACACCAAAATGGTCAATTTCTTTGTAAATGTTGATCAGGTGGTATTTATAGTGGGCCCCTCCTTCCAATTTATGCGCCACAATTACCTGTCTGTTTCTTGCGGCCATGTTTACTTCCAATGGTTGTTCGGAGACTTCTGGTACTTAAGAGGGCTGTAACGCCTGCCGGAGCGAATTCTTTTGTACAAACTCAGCTCAAAGGATTTGAGTAACGAGTTGTACAGTTTTACCCTTTTTGTAGCAGGGCGGTCTTAGCTACCTCCTCCTCTGTTGAGGAATAGAAGTACCATTTGAAGGACCCTTTGCGGATACATGTGACAATTTCCTTAGTAGTGAGGTCCTTGTTTAGTTGGTGTTTTTATTCACTCTGACATCGAGTGATATGACTTGGAAGCAGCCTGTTTGGCTATGCCTTTAAGTGCTCGGTTTTCCTTTTCTATTTTCATACGGTGAGTCTTTGGGCAGGCCTGCTCCGGGGAGGTGCTAGCAGCATCCATTTCTTCGTCCACGAGTGCAAACTCTTTGGGCTCTGGAGCCACTTCCTCGGTCATTTTTGTTGATTCTGCTACGGCGGTTGAGGTGGGAGATACGGACCGCAGGGCTACAACGTTATCAAAGGGGGGGTTGGAAGGGAACTTTAGGAGTTCCATACCATTTATCTCCATCATTTTGTTGAGTTCTGTGTTGAAGTTGCCAGGAGCCGCGTAGTTTAGGACATGCCTGTGTAGAATGAACACCAGTAGTTGCATGGGGGTCGATTCCGACAGTTGGAGAATAATTTGTGGCTGAAGTTGGGGTTGGATGACTGATGGTTGTGGCATAGTTCTTGCTGCGCTGCCATATGATTGGCCTGAAGAGACTATGTCTCTAGTCTTCTTACGGTTCAGGTGCTCTCTGCGCACTGATCACTGCATGCTCAGGGTTCTGCGTGACTTCAAGCAGTTTAAGCACTAATTTACCTGTGATACGCAGCACATCAATGCAAGCTCTTCCTGTCCGCATTACGAGCATAGTCCTCTCTTTTTGGGGCAATTTTAAGTAAGGGGATCCTCTATTTTATAGCAGGAGAAGCACGTCAGCAAGTAATAGTGCTTCTCTTGTAAGATTTTCCGCCATCTTTGTTTCTTCAAAGATCACCTTGAACACATCTTTAGGTCGCGAAACTTGACGACCTCTGTAACTTTGGCCCACACATGGTTCCTCTCGATCTCTGCCTTCATTACTTCTTCCATTCTGGCTCCCACATATGAGTCGATCTGCTTGCAGACCACCGCCTTTCTTGTGGTGACTGATGGGGTAGGTTTCAGCTCAAGTCCAATTTGGTTTAGTAGCTCCAATACCTTTTTGGAGGTCAGCTTCTCTACGGTAGAGTGGTTATGGCAGATGGTTTCCAAATCTCAAATTCTTATACACAATGATGCATTCACTAACATACGAAAGATCGCTGGATCTCAAAAATCTTAAACATATGCACACCCCGTCCACCCTGTCCTTTTGTGTGGCCCTGCAAAGGGGTTTTAGGTGTAGTAGTGTTGGCCATACTGCAGCTGACATCTGACCCCAAAGTTGCTAATTGCCTGACCTTCCATCCTCAACGTCCGCAGTTGCGTCAAGTAAAGGAAACTGCCAAGGGACATCCTCAGTCTCTGAATAAAAATGTAACAGAAAGTGGAATATTAATTATTAATATAATTATTTAGTTATTATTATCCTTACTACTATTATTATTAGCATTATTACTATTATTAGTAATATCATCAGTATTAATATAATTACCATTACTATAATTATTATTACCTCTTAAAACTAGGAAGCAAAAACTAACGTGGTCATCTTCACCAGAATGTTTTGAAGATGTGTAAACAAAGTGGTAAAAGTAGGGGAAGGGAAAGTATGGGAAGACTATTATAGGCGGTTGATATCTTGTGTAAGGAGAGGTGAGAGCAACTCTCCTGAACCAATCCCACCACGCCCACACCCACACCTTCCTCAACATTAAAATTAAATCTCCTGCGAGGAAGTGTGTATATGTGTGTGTGTATGTATGTGTGCGCGACTAAAAACCAAGCGACCGCCCTGACCGCGAGAAGGAAATTGGAGCCACGGTCACCGAGGAACGGCTCAGTCCCTATGCGCCCTCGTGGCCACTCATTTCCGCCAGTTGGGAACCCGTGCCAGGACTTAGCTTCCAGCAGCCCCTTTCACAATAGGGCGTGGGGAGGCGTTCGTACGCTTGAGACCCTGGGCTCTTTGTAGGAACTTCCTGCAGGTTTGTTAGCCCCTCCCTTTCCCCCCACCCCCTTCCTTCACATGGCTACCACCACCCCTTTATCCTTTTGAGTGGGGGAGCTGCACGCCCCTCCAACGGCCCCAGTTGCCCTGGTAGTCTAAAACTAGTGTGAACCTATCACGGATTTATTCCTTAAAGATATTTCTATTTTGTGCCCTTTTTTTTTACTCCCTTCTTTACAAATCTCTTCTCACCTTTTTTTCCTCGGCTGGCGGAAAACTTCGCAGGCTAGTCGCTGACCGGCCTTTGTCCATTTATCCCTGGTGGGGCCGGAAAAGAGGGAAAGGGGCTGCTTCACCTTTCACTCTTGACTGCCGTTTAGTTTGTGGGTTTTAACATGTCTGCATCCTTCCCACCAATGTCTACCCCCCCCCCTCCTATCTATATTTTCCTTATCTACTTTTTATGTACCAGCAAAGGGATGTCAGGTGACCTTTGGAGGCTTATGTACCCCCCCCCTTGGCCCCAATTCCTGCAGGAGAATCTGCGGTTATATATCTCCCACGCATTTTACCTTCCTCTAACTTCACCACTTCTTTGCAGGTCTCCTCTCCTTCGGTGCGATACGACCTCGTTGCTATTGCAATCTAAATTCGAGGGAAAAAATCCTTCGAGTGAAAATGTCCCTCGTTGGTTCCACTACTTTATTTATTTGTACAATTAAAACAATATAAAATTTTACAATTCAGATGATTCTCATAAAATGTGTCGCTTTTATAAAATTTTCAATTTTCCATTGTGACTCAAATTTCCTTAGGCAATTATTTTCTCCTACTTCCTCGTTCACTTAATGTAAAAATCAAAGAAAAAAAGAAGGATTAAAGGGAAGCCGATTAGCCGAAGTAGAATTGAGAACTTATCACAATTAACCTAAATTGACAATAATTTTTTCTTCCTTTATTTTCCCTCTTATAATTAATGGAAATTCACTTTATTTCGAAGGCAATAAATACTAGAATAAAGACAAATGATTTAGATATTAATAGAGCGACATGGCATCCAAAAAGCAAACAAATAGCTGACCAGCCTTTCGGGCATTCCAATATACATACGCGTAAGTAAACATATGACCAGACAGCAAACAAAGTGATAACCAGCATATATAAGGTCACCCCTCCCCCCCAAAAAAAACACGGGCCCCAAATTTCGATAGGCCTCATTTCTTAATTACCGGAAACTTTGGTGATAACTAGTTTATTGTGTTTAATAAAAAAACATTATATCAAAACATGAGAGTCTTTGGACTTTTCTTCTTTATTCTAGAGCAGGTGTTCAAGATGACTTCCATTTAGCTCTGTGCATTGCATTTCTTGAGGCGCAGCACAAAGTTGTCCATGACGTCCTTACAAACCGACCAACTAATGGCTCTGATCTCCTCTCTGATGGCTTCCTTGAGTTCCATGATGGTCCTGAGTCTCTCTACGTACACTCGGTCTTTAAGGTAGCCCCAGAGAAAGAAATCTGGGGGCTAAGGTCTGGGCTGTGAGGTGACAACTCAAAATCAGTCTTGAGACTGATCACACGGCCACCAAAGTTCTCTTTCAGCCAATCTCGGGACAGATTTGAGGTGTGAGAGTTTGTTCCATCTTGCTGGAACCAGAACTTCCCCATAAGCGACGGGAACATGGTCTGCGGCTCCCTCTTGAAGGTTTAGGACCTCCTTGGTGACTGTCCCTGTCGCGCCAGATTCCTCAAAGAAGAATGGTCCGATGATGCCTCTGGTTGAGATTGCAGTCCATTCCGTGCCTTTAAGGGAGTGTAGGGGCTTGGTAGCTACCTCGAAGACATTTGTCTTCGAGTTTACCTTTCCTTCAAGATGGAAGTGAGCTTCATCTGAGGTCCAAAGGAGGTTAAGGAAAGTTGGAGTCTCCCGAATCTTCTCCAGTATCTTGACTGCCATAGCCTTTCTCTGCTCCTTGTCTGAGGCTGTAAGGGTCATCTTAGTCTGTATTCTGTATGCGTAGGCCTTTATATCCATTACTAGCACTCTCCTGTAAGTTTCTCTGGATATACTGAGGGATTGACTTCGCTTGCGCACATAGCGTTTTGGACTCTGCTGTACGCTTCCTGAGGCGTCTTAAATGGCTTGAACGGTTGTCACTGGCTGCTTTGAGATTCTCCATTGTCCCATAGTTCTCAAAGTGGTCCACCTAGTCCTGAATTCTGCTATTGAAGGGGAAATTTTCACATTCGAACTGATGCACAAAAGTGTCCTGCTCTTTCTTAAACGAGCCGGTCTTGGTGTAATGTTTGACGCAGTATATTCTTTGCTGGAGCTCCCATTGAGATCTAGTTGTGTTCACAGGCGTTGCTTCTGTCATGTCCTGCAAAGTAAGGGTGATTAGTGAATGAATGAAGGATATATCACAAAAAGGGTGTGCAGGCCAGTTTGGGGAGGGGGCTTACCCTGTATACGAAAACTGACGCGACACTATGAGGGTAGAATCATTCAGATATACAAGGTGGTCCGAAAGTCTTGTCATCCCTTACCGAACATGTACTGGTTTGCGTGTATTCACTTTTATTGACACTGTCACTCATCAAGGTCTGTATGAACACCAGAATGCACACAATCATATGGAAATCAACCTCTCTTCCAAAATGTAGGAGCTCGTCTCAGCCATCTGAAATAGAAAATCAAAACAATATTAACATGGAGACAAAACTTTCGGTCATCTGAAATAGAAAATTAAAACAATATTTGAAATAGAAAATTAAAACAATATTTTGGGGGGGGTTGACAAGACTTTCTAATCACCCTTTACTTTTTACGAGAAGATGAAGGCAAACTTTGGGTAGAGATACATACAAAAGAGGAGTACAAAAAGGCAAATGAGAAAAAACGATCACCCAAGACTGACCTTAACAGTTTTAAACAGACTCTCTTGGAACCAAGGAGTCACCACTCATAGCGTATCCCCAATCGGGAGGCGGATTGCGCCCATCTCTACGGGTGCTGACCTTCCATAATCTCTGAACATAATAGAATACTAAAACCTTTCAATAGCCGATTTTTTTTTTAATATAAAAATATACAAGAAATAAACATGTTTCTAAAATCTATAGAGTAAATATTTTGTCATTATTAGTTCTAATATTCTCTTCTTTTACTTCATATAATTTTCGAAATGCTCCGATTTGTTAGTCATTCTGAGGTTGTACTTTGTTTACAACAAATTACTAGGAATTTTGAATTCCTTGTACTTTATCAGAGTCTTTTGAGGACACCTTCGTTTAAAAGCTTGAAACGTGACAGGAAAGTTTAAATCGTTCCAAGAACGGCAATAGACTCTCTTGCCCAACTTGGTTATTGTGGTCATGCGACTAGTGGACTTTGAGCTCAGCAAGTTTCGATTTAGTTTACCATAATTTCTTCTGACAGGTCAAATTTTGCTCAGTTTTCATAAAATGAAGATGTGTTGGTCTGGAGGTTTCTTTGTCTGTTGCTGGCAGGATTTATTAAACTAGTTCTTATTTACATAAATGAAGTGATTTACTACGCCTGAATTTTTTTTAGCTATGTGGCGTACTGTAGCTGAGTTTAAGTTACGACAATTTTTTTAATATATTTTTAACATTATAGCTTTAGTAAGCTTTGTAAAGATCAGATCTAAAAGTTGAAAAATGTAGAGAAGTTATAAAATAAAGTTACGAAAAAATCAGCTTTTCAAAAGTGATTGAAAGGGTGAGGTTATGAGCTATTCGTTACGTTGGTTATCAAGACTTTTATAAGAAGTTACATCTTCACAAATTCACTCCGTATTCTTAAATGGTGTAGCGCAGACTTGGTTTTAAAGCAAATGTGAAGTCAATGTCTACATGGTTCTAGGTTGATTGGTTAGTTTTTTTTTTGTATGGTGGTGGTGGCGGTGGGGTAATTCTGGATTTGAGATATTTCAGATTCTAACTTTCGGTGTTGTGACTTGGGGTATTTTGACTTTCGTGATTATGACCCAGATCCGCTCACTCATGTGTTTGTTACCAACGGACTATACCCAACAATTAACAATGGCTACCTATCTACTATGTTTGGGTATCTATTTGGAACAATTGATGGCTAAGTATTTCGATAAGAGAAAATTTCGAAATAGATTTCTATCCTTAAAAAACAACTGGAGTTCCATGACATGATGCGAAATACCCTAAAGTATTGTGGCAAGCAAAAGATCACCAAATGACGTTCTTGACCAGGGTCACTGCTCTGAAAGCCACAGGGAATGTGACTATGCGCAATAAATCACTATATAAATATATATATATATATATATATATATATATATATATATGTTTTCATTCCTTTTAGATACTTTAAGACAACAAATATGTGAAGCCCTTCCATACCAGTTTTCCCTAGTACGGGAAGCCCATGCCACTCCCTGCCACTGTACGCCACTAAATGCCGTTGCATGCAAACGCGCAAAACTCCAAGAACTGATTTCCTTTCTCGAAACCAGGCCACCCTTATTCTCCAAAACTATACACATGAAACAGTAAGCATACGATCTCTGGCCCAAAATCACCTCTTCAACACCATTCCACTGGATATCAACCCTCTAAGAAACATCCCTCTCACGTCACACACGCGTCGCCCTGACAAAGCTCCGGTGCGGTCATCACCCCAAAGTAAACATTTAAAAATACCGCACTGGCACGAACGATACAAACATCTTCTCCCGTTGCAACTATGAACCAGACACAGTCCAACACATATTAACATCATGTTTGACACAAGTACAAGTGAGATAAAACCTCCAGATACAAGGACTACTGGATTTCCGGGAGCACCCCGTCCGGTTGACGGAGTTCACGAGGCCCCTGACCTAAGGGATTGACCTCAGCCGGGGTCAACATAAGTAAGGCAAAGAATCGCATCAAGATAAGATGGATGTTGAAATGGCGAGAAATCGGAGCTTATTAATGTTTTCCGATCTTTTCATCGCTTAAAATATTCGCGATTTCAGAGTTTTTTAAAAAGATTCGAAAAGCGACTCTTATACTTGTTTTGTATTAAAAAAATAAAAAAAGAATAAAAGAAGAGAAAATAAGAAAAAGAAGAAAGCTAATAAAAAAGAAAGATAAATCGCTCGTTCGCAAATTGCGTAAGAACATGAAATGTTCTTGATTTGATGGCACAAAGAATAGGAAGGACGGGAAAGTTATTAACGAAGGCATCAAATATCCGAGTGCTGAAATTAAACGTAAAATTATGGAAGTTTCCAGCAATAACAATGTACCAAATCTGGAAGGAGTACAAACTGGAGTGGAAGCGGAGAGGGAGAATAAGAGAAATATCACTCCATTTATATCCTGTGTATTGCCATTTTTTTAATCCATGTTTAACGCCACTTCCCTCATCGCTCAAGTCAGCGTTTTGAGCCCCGCAAAGTGGACATAAAAGTGAGTCCTTTGAGATCTCGGAGGCCTTGAATGCCCCTCCCCACAAGCATTCATTGTTTGCTAGTTTTGTTGACACCCCTTTGAAACTTTATTATTTTTTACTATTTCTTTCGTTTTTCATTCTTCATTTCTCCTCCTCTTCCTCTTTTTACCCTGCGTGGTGAGTTTGCCCTCGCTGGATTGCACCATTTTCCTCTTCTTGTTAACGAAGATGAAGTCGTCGATTCCGTTTCACATCATAAAGTCGATTCGACAGTTCAGAAACAGAAATAATATAATATCGTGTGGGCATGCTACGCGGTTGTGTGTGCATGTGCGCGCGCGTCACTGTACACGAAGTCTTTGAAGCGAATATTCCTCCTCCTGCTGTCTGTGGTCGTTCAACCCAGGTCCGCCAGCGACCACTCTTCCCCGCGAAACCGACCCCCATGCCCCCCACACCTCCCTCCGAAATCTCACAGTCGTTTCGCAGGTGCTCACCTCACGGCTTGTTTTCTTTTCAAGCCTGTTCTTGGATGTTTTCGAATGTGTTCGCCTGTCTACCCAAGGACCATGTTAGATTGCGCCTTTATATTCTCTCTCTACGGGTTTTTTAAATACTTTTTCTTTAATTGTTTCTCTCAGGGTTTGGGGGTGTTTAGTCTCGTACAAGGGTTTGGAATAGTTTCCATGAGGGCTTTTCCCAGTCTTTTTCATTCAAAGGTTCGGCCCTTTCAGCCGTTTATTTGTATCATTGCTTTTGTTCATTGTTCTCCATTTATTTACACTTTTCTTTGTTTCTCCGGCTGCCTATATGTATTCGTTAATTGGACAACGGTTTTCCTTTTTTCCTCAACTAAACACAGACCTTTGCTTGGAGTGACCGAGGCAGCCTCCAAAATGAGTCACGCAGAGATCTTGCTGATCATTTTGATAGTGTCTGTCGTTTTAAAGCGACAGCTTCACCTCTCGTGGTTGGATGGTTACTTTTTTGGTCGCAGATGATAGACCGCTAGATTCCTCCAGTGGTTTCCAGGAACTAAACAATAAGATCTGAAAGACAAACATCACTGTGCATTTCTTTGTTTTGTTTCCAAAATTTATTTAATTTTGAATTCGAGAGTAGCTACTTCTGATTTAATTGAATTAAGAAAATACAACCCTACGTACTCTATATTATCCCTTTTCTTCATCCTTGCACTAGTGTTTATTCGCTTATATTTAGTCTTAGTGTTTGGTTTTTGAACATTATAAGTATGTTTGCACATAGTGTTTGATTAAGAATTAATCTCAAATAGTTGGCATATTTCTTCTCTTTCAAAGGTGTACAGATGAAAATTTGGTCAGTGGCCACATTTTAAATCGAAATATTTTCCACACTTGATCGCCGATCACGATTTCAGACTAAACTGATGCATGTTACAGTTAGCAAAATACACCTGCATACAACAAACGCACGCACATTTTTGCAAATAGCACTCCTTAGATGTACTGCAATTACGAGGCCATCGAAAGGTCCAAGTCCTTCGGTTATGCCATTAAAAACGAACAACAGAGCAAAGTTCATTTAATTGAAAAGCGAGAATTAAAATGCGAGAAGCCCGTTCCTCAAATCAGTTATCTCTAGCAGGGATTTCATCGAAGCGGCGTTCCTTAACCGAATCATGGAACCATTTGGGCGTAAAACTGATAAAAAGCGTTTCGAAAACAGGGGCGCGATCAGCAGGGGCGGCATCCTTATCAGATGCGCTCAGTGAGTTGTATGTGTACAAGTCTATGTATGCTCGTTGAGTGGTTGCAGATGCTCTCGGGCATGGTGGGAGAGACTAGCAGGGGATTGTGTGTACATGTATGTGAAGGGGTGGGGCGAAGATGTACAAAAGGTAGTATTGAGAAATAGGTTCCCTTGCGAGACCAGCACGATACAGGTTCGTCTTTGTTTTGGCATACTTAAATGTAACGGGCGTATCTTAACGGCATTTAGGGTCTTATAATCTTCTTGAATGGATAGATGAATACAATGGACAGTGAATCATAGATCACTCACCCGGAACATATAAAAGGGTAGTCATTATTGCGAAATACGTGTTTTATGAGTGATTCATCTGCTACTCAATGAAAAGTATCCTTTTTGTGTACAAGCTTGCTCCTGGAAATGTGATGACAGCTGATTCTCAGTGATAACGGATATCAGGTTTTGCTTGTAGTTTCCTATAACCTTTTAGCGTCCGTGAAGTATCTTCAATCCTTCCTCGGTTTATATACGAGATTGATTTAATTAAGCCAACGAACAGAATAAAAATGGAAATATCACTAAATAAATACACGCTTGTAACGATTTTCACCCTTTATTCTCTTCTTATTCAGTACTATGCCTTGTTAGTGAACGTCATTTCTCCTCTTGAAGAAATAAAAATCTCGAGCCGTTAAATTCCCTCGTGAGGTGGCCAGAGACGCTACGCACGCGCCATATGTTTACTTTTCGGGCAGCGGCTGAACAAAAGCAAGAGGCGCCGAGGAAATGGTTTGTCCGCATCCAGCGTCCGGAAGAATTCGAAGCCAAGAGTAAATCTCAGCTCCGCGGACACATTTTATTAAGCAAAGAATATGATTTAATTTGACTAATGAAGGGATGTTACCAGCCGGTTGAAAGAGCGCGTGGTGAGGAAATAATACGTAAAACTATCAAAGACATCGGTTTAGGTGCGTATCCAATGGAATTCAAAGCAAATGTTATTGGGGTCCGCAAATTCACCCCCTTCTTCGTAATCTCAGCCGCATCCGTCCCCACTTTGAACACCATAGCTACGAGATACCATCAATGCTTTCATTACTTCCCACCTCGACTACTGCAAATTCATTCTCGCTGGACCGCAAGCTTCTACTCTTCGAACCTTTCAACTTGTTCAAAGCCTTACAGCCCGGGGTCTTCTCCCCCTCGGCCATTATTCTCGTGGAACCCACTTGCTCCGTTAACTGAACTGGCTACCCATTTGTTCCAGAATCTCCTTCAAGATCCTTCTCCTTACGGATAAGTTCTCATACGTCGCAGCACCTTCCTACCCCTCTTCCTCAATGACCTTATTCCGTACCCCGAGGACCCTAAGTTCTGGTTTTGCCCTTACTAGTGTTTCTTATTCACAGTCGTCTGTGCTGCATGGAGGTCGTGCTTTTTTGCTAATTGCCTCCCTCCCTCCCCCATGGTGCTTTCAAGCGTGCCTTGATGTTCGAGCTCTTCTCTCAATTCTCTCCTTAGTTGGAAGAGAGGCGCTCTGTGAAATCCTGTGACCTTGAAGAACGTCATACAAGAATGTCTCTTCTTTTATTTTTTTTATTATTACTAACGAAAATAATTAAGCATTCCAGGAATAAAAGAATATATATATATATATATATATATATATATATATATCTATATATATATATATATATATATATATATATATATATATATATATATATATATATATACTCAGTTTTTAGTCCTTTGTTTCTTTGGCGATTATACGTTGTTAGCGCTAAATACTTGAATAATGAATTTTCTAGAATCTTTGTAATCGGCACTCATCTATGTTATCCTCGCCACTTTCTTGCCAGTTATCGAAATTCTGTAACAATGACGTTCCACCATATGGAGGTCCCTCATTTTTTAAATGCCCAAAACATTCTTTCATTTTACATTTATCTGATGCTGTTTCTTGTCTTCTCGGTCTCATGAAATATTCTAGCATCGATGTTGTAGTTAATTTTTTTAGAATTATCCATTAGCCAAGACGCTAAATTCCAGTAGAGACGAGTTCAAGGGAGAAGAGAAAGGGAGGAAGTAAGAGGTAATGGAAACTTTAAAGGTATAGAAGATAATGTTAAAATAATTAATTTAACAAGTCTTTTTTCTATGGTATATTTAAAGTAATATTTATCAATCTTTAAACACATTTACCCTTGTGCTTTCAAAGACATTCCTAAGCCACTCGTTCCATGTTTGCGTTATTTTATTCGAAAGAAAATTATGTGTTATTGCAGTGTTTAATCTTTTCTTTAGTAACTTCTAACCATTATTTCTAGTTAGTACTCAATTATATAGTTCAAATATTCAGTTATAGTTTATATTAATGAACCCTTTTAGTATTTTATAAACTTCGATAAGTTGAATGCACCAGATACCGACCGATCTTTCAGTGACAGTAAATTGAGTTGCCTCAGTTTGTCTTCGTACGATCTATTTCTAAGTTCAGGAATTAATTTCGTCACTCGTCGCTGCACAAATTCTAATATTACAATGACGACTAGAATTGTACCTCATACTCCAAATGAGGCATATAAGTACCTTATATAAGAGAGAAATAAGATCTTTTTCTTTTATGTAAAGTTAAAGTACATTATTTTAAACATTTCGTACCACTTGAGATTAAGACGCCTAAAACCTTTTCCATGTTGTGTTTAAAATTTGACCTCCCATATTGTAATCCTTAGGTAGATTATTATGAACTACATGCATTATCTTACAGTTTTACAAGTTGAATGCCATCTGCCATCTCTAAGACCCCTCGACTAATCTATTCAAGTCTTCTTGCAGGTTTTCTCTGTCACTATTGCATTTTGCCCTAGTACCATAGACTTTCGTATCATTAGCTAATTGTGAAATTTTACCTAATAAATTCATGCCAAGGGCCCTAGTACAGATCACTGAGGAGCGCTTTTAGTAACCGAAGCCTACGAAAAACTAGTTCCATTCACAACATTTCTCTGACCAACGATTTTCCAGCCACTCTTCAATTAATTTTAACACGCTGATCCTTATTACGCGAGTCTTTAGTTTTATCAAGTCTTGAATTTGGAAAGGTGTGAAAGGCCCTTTTTAAAGTCGAGATAAACTACAGTTTTATCCTCGCCAAACATTGTGATTTTGTGAAAAGAAATACCAAGCAAATTACTTATGCATGAGCGACCGCATCGAAAGTAGTGTTGCGAAGAATTTATTAATTTAGTGTAATCTTAGATGTACTACGATCTTATAGCTAGCAACGGACTCCAGGCGTTTACTCACCACAGAAACAAGGAAAATGAGACGACCGTTTCTACCATCAGCCTTCATATGCTTGTCCATAATAATAATATTATTAAGGAAATAGATGTCGTTTATTCTGTTCAATGTCCTTTTCGCCAAAATTTTAATATGGACAAACAAGAAAATCACTATGTCCGTTTGACTCAACGTAAATACAATGTCGTTCAAAACTAGAGAACAAAATACCCCAAAATTACATTTTCTTGAAAATACTCGGTTAATTCCCATAAAAGTTGCGAAGAATGTTCTTTGAAGTTTGCCTCTGATGATGTTCAAGTTTCATTTCATAGAACCGTGGATTAAAACAAGGACAACAGACCTAAGTCGCGTGCTCTGAATTATTCTGACTTATGACTTTACGACTTTCAAATGGTTGCCATCCAACCGAACGACCTAAGGATCGACATTGTAACTTATAGAGTCGCGTACACGACATTAAAAATGTTAGGCGGAAAGTAACGTGTATTTGATGGAAGGATGCATCTAAAAGTAGAGAACAATAACTTCTAACTTTCAGTTTACACCTAGAAATTCCTAGCATCTGTATGACAACACCTTGCTATAATGGTATTACTCATTTATTAGAATGGGGTGACGAGTTAAGGGCGACAAATCCTTTCAGGTTACCCAGTGGAAGAGAGGAAGAATGACATTGTCTGACATTTAGAGGCAATGTAATCGGGTAAAAAGTGGGATTTCATGTAAAAAAAAACAACCCCAAACTATGACGATACCGAGTCCTGCGAGTCGACGAAAAAAAACGGGTTGCCTTAAGAAAAACAACAAAAAACTCGCCGGTGAAGACTGCACGATCCAACGAATACCGACAAAGGACCGATTTGAGACAGCAGCTAATATTTCACCCTAAAGTTTCCGAGAACGTTTTGCCTGAATGATTCTCGTCAAACTGTCTCGCGTCGCTTGAAGAAGAAGGGGGGGGGAGGGCTGGTAATACGCTTCCCTACGAAGAAACTACTCAAATAAAAAGATAATATAGTCAATAGGTTGCCTTTCGCTACTGAGCGTGTCATATGGAGTGCTGAAAATGGTTAAGTGCTTTTCAATAAAGAAGGCAAGTTTATTTTTCAGCGGATGTGAAGCAACATGAAGGCGTCGTACAGGTGAAAGGTCGAACCCCGCATGCACGAAAAAGTGGGTTAAATTTGGAGAGGGTATCGTTAGTGGGTGGTCAAGTTTTCAAGGGCTGTAATTTTTACGCTTGTCCATTTAAGCAAAAAACTAAACGTATTCAAGCATCTGCTTCAGGAATATGTGACCCCTCTCTCTGGACATAAGAGAGTACGTGAGCCTGTTTATATGCAAGAGAATGATCTGTGTCACACAGCAAAGATGGTGAAACAGTTCTACAAGTTGCTCAAAATATCGATAAATGGCCTTTGCAGAGCCCTGATTTAGACCCGATAGAAAACATATTGAAGATACTCGGTGAAAAGGTTATGGCTCAGAAACCGGCGAATGTTGAAGCTTTCTGGCAAAGATTGAAAGAAGATTAAATATAATCACGCCCGATCAATGCAAGAAATTGCTAAAATCTTGTGACTGAAGATGTTCTCAAGTCATTCAGAATCAGGGCCTACACACAGTTTTTATTGATATTTTGTTCAATTGTCTATGATATAATTATGTTGTTTTCTGGTTATGGCTGCATTTATACTTATCGTTCTCTAGTTTTGGTCGCATCATTTCTTCAAATGCACATAACTCACATTTTTTTTAGTTCGCTGTTCGATGAAATAAATCTTAACATTATCAGAAGTAAACTTCAAAGAATATTCTGTGTAATTTTCATTGAAAAAAAAAGCATTTTTAAGACTGTAGATTTTGGCATTTTGCTCTCAGTTTTGGTCTCTTCTACATGTACGAACAGGCGAAAGCAGCAATGCTTTCCTGGACATTTACCAGAAAGTGATTATAACACCAATTCGAATTCGGTTAAATTAATTTTTGTTCACAAAACCTTTTTAAGGGAGATAGTGTCGAATGCTATTTTATTGGTTATTTTCCTCCAATATTATTATTAGTACTCGATTCTTCAAACTAGACCGGATAAAAAAAAAATCTAATTGAAATTGTGCATCATGGTAGTTCATAGTTATTTCCATGTTTGCTATATTCACTTTGCATATATATATATATATATATATATATATATATATATATATATATATATATATATATATATATATATATATATATATATGGGGATTAGTTGGCGCACAAACAAAATATTAAATAAAAAGGAAAAGTCTTCTATTAGGGAACACACCATAAGCTGTAAAACTGACATTTCTATTGATAATTTTCAAGTATTAGCCTTTAACAACAACAAACATTGCCTAAGAACCCTCGAATCTTTATATATCAAACACTACAAACCTACACTCAATATAAATATATATATATATATATATATATATTAGTATTAGGATCCGACGTTAAATTAATTCTCCCCTGAGAATATCTAAAAAAACAATCACGAATCGCTGGTAAAAATCCCGGCCAAAAACAAATAATATATTCGCAACTAAACCTACTCGGAACAATTTCTTGCGATCCGTGAAGATCTAAACACCGATTAGATAGCATCAGCAAACTGCAGAGTTGCATGAAATTTGAACAACGGCCAGCATTTAAGAGTGGCTAGAAGTATACAAAGAGAAAGATCTTGCTTTGATCGAATCCCGCTTCTCCAGAGCAGCAGAAAGCCTATATGATTTCAACTTGCTGTACCTTCGTTCTTGAGAGGCCAGAGCGCAAACGTGGTTTCATCATTTCCGTCGCCTAACTCCAAGATTTAACAAATTTTTCCAGTGATGAATTTTTGTTAACATTTGCCCGATTGTCGGAAACCGCGCTTGGAATTCCAGATTAAAAAATTTCCTGTCTTCAAAGAAATTTGTCTGCAGAGACGCAGTAAATGGTTGAAGAAGCTTCCTCCGTTAAAAAAAAAAATACACACACGCTTCTGTGAACCTTGGAATTTTATTAACTTCACTTTTAAACTTTGGATCTTTAAAAAGTTAACAATTTAGTATTTCTAGAGCCTTTCAGTTTGTTTGTCATCTTTATGACCTTTGTATTACGTTAGGTGACAAAAGTGTTAATATTAAACGTGATCGCGCCATAACTTGTACATTTTTTTTTCTTCATTTGCGTCATAGACTTATTTTTAGTGTGGTTTTTTTTTTATTGTTTAAAAACACCAAGTTTTAAGTGCGTATTGGAGTACTTGCATAACACGGATAGTAATTTGGGTAAGGTAGAGTTTGGTTTTATTAGTAATGAATTTTTATGGGTAGATAATTGAGTATTCGTGAGTTCCTATGTACTCCCATCTTCTTGTATATGCGGGTGTGTCAGCGAGACTAGTGTGATGGTGGCATCATCCTAGTCCTCCTGCGGCAATCACTGACCTTGATTGTTGTCGTGGCAACCATCCATTCAAATGAGATAAAAATTGTCGTCCGCCCTTCCCTCCTTTTACCGTTCCATCTTCATGTGTTCGGATAGGACAAGGGAGGAGGCTTAGCCTCTGGCGGTTCCTTTGTGTCTAGCGAATTATTCTGTCCCTCCAAATTTGTCATCTGTCAATGGGAGAATGCAAGAACCGTAAGCCAGTATAGGAGAGAACGCATTTGAATGGATCATTTTCGTTAGCTTTCGATCGTGAAGAGATTCGATGCATGTATTCTCCTGTGGGGTGTTTTTCCCCTTCAACTCGATGTGTGTGGGGGGACGGCCCTTTCAAATCGCTGTCACTTATTCCATGGATGTATTGACTATTCAATTTAACTAGTAATTTTCTCATTGACATCGACAGGTGTTGTTTGAATAGTTGTAAGATGACTCAGTAGTCGATGCATCTTTTTTTTTTTCAAAAACCACCTGGAGAAACCCATTCCATGTTGTACTATGAGATGGATACAATATTTGTAGATGTACAAGTAAATATTTATACAAGGTTGTGTGGAACCACACATTGAAAAATAATAGAGTTGAAACTAAGTTGCCACAACCCCATACAAGGTACAAAACGACCTGGCTAAGCCTGATGAGGCAACCTTTACACCTGACATTAAAACCAGACCTTTTGAAATAACAGGTACAACCAGCATATCTCCCTTTCGCCTTGCACCCACCCATACCTTTCCCTCGAATTTTGTACCGTTATTGAAAAACGCCACCTCGCCGCCAAGCCTTTTCGCATATCGTCGAAATAAAAAAAAGAATACTACATCATATTCGCATAGTGGGATCCTTTGGTACCCTAAAAATAGCTAACCAGTATTGCAACGGAAATTTACCCAGAGAGTGCCCGAAAACTTCTCTAAAGTATGAGAACCCACCACTTTTTCTTTGTTGAATCAAAATAATTCACGATAAAATTCTTGCGAGAAAAAACCCCAATAATTCTTCTCCCTCTCTCCACTCTAACTCGAGGTCAAAGAATGTTCATAGGTCACTCTATCGGAAAGGTAAGTAGAAGACGACACACCCAGTAAGTAAATACAGAAGGGTGGTACGTGGCAGCGAAAAGGAGATTTGCATCGGTAATTACTTTTTTCTAGGAAAAAATGGCCGAGAAGATTATTCGTCCTAGAGGACGAATTTGGGAGCGCACCTTCAGCTTTGACGTTTTACGAGAACTTTGAAGCGCGAAGAAAATGCTGACAAACTGACTCATGCGCTCTCTGCTCGCCATCTTTTGGTTTTCGAGCTAGATAGTTTCTTTTTTTAGATTCCTTTCGATTTTTATTTTTAATGTTTGGTTGTGCCTCTTCAAGTTCAAGTTTCCGGCAGGGGATCAATTTAATATCTTTGAGTTTCGGTTTTCCTAGTCCAAATACGTTGCTGGAGGTTTCGAATGCATCCTCTCAGACTAAGCATGGCAAAGGCGGGGGTGCAGTCTTTGCGGCCCTCAATTTCCTTGTTCCTTCTGTTTTGAATTACTCAGTAGATCCTACTAAGGATAAAACAAAGGACACTAAACACTCGCAAATACGAGACTCTTGGAGACTTGACCTCTTTCTTACTCTTTTCTTCAAAGTGTGGTAGTTTCAGCCCCAACATTGGTTCTCAGATCCTTGTAGCACATGTGCTACAAAGTTTTGTCAGGTGAATAAATGTAGATAGAGTTGAAGTTATGAGGATAGTGGCTACGGAAATTCGCTTTGCGTAGACTAGTCATTTCAATATATATTATATGTCGGAGAAAACTTTGTAAACAAGCTTATATTTTATCAGTAAACTATATTCACCTCCCAACTTTTCCTCTTTCTCCTCCTCCTCCTCCTCCACCTCCTCTTTTTCATTTTCCCCCTCCTCCTTTCCAGCCTCCTCCTTCTCCCTCCCCTCCTCCTCCTCCTCCTTCTCCTCCTCCCCCTCCTCCTCCTCCTCCTCCTCCTCCTCTCTCTCTCTCTTTCTCTCTAGTCAGTCTGGAAAAATTCGGGGCCTTATCGCATAAATGATCATAACTCAAGATAACGTCCGTGAACAGGTTTGTAACACGAATGAACAAAGCCATAGCAATCTATGAGAGCCAACTCACTAGAATGAAAAATATGAAAGGTTGGTAGGGAACTTTGTGTACCTAGTTATACCCCCAACTGGTGATCGCTAAAGGGTTGATAGTATATTTAAAGAAATGCACTGTGGCCATTGTTTATTATTCGTGTTTTCCTTTCAATTTTTAAAAAGGGACAATTCTTCCAGTACAGGTGGTTGTTTCAGTATTATTCTTATATTCTACTGCACGAAAGTTACGGATTCATACATATGCCCCGCTCCCCCATGTAAGTACGTTTTCTTGAGTGTCTCGAATTTCTCTGTCACCTCACCAATCCTGGGATTAAGAGTAAAGAAGCTTTGGTAGATGCACTGTGCCCTCCCTTCCATTATTCTCACTCATTTTTCATGTTTCCCTCATTTCCTTCTCCGTACTAATCATTCATTCCATTGCTGAGCTCGTTCTCCTTTTTTTTATTTTCAGTTAACCTGAATAGTGTGAATGGAAGAAATCTGGTTGTTTATTATGTCCTTGCCTATCACCTCATTTATTAGATGGGTCTTTCCCACCCAGTATTATCCGTGATGGCAGTTGCCTAAGGATAGTCGCCAACACCAAAAATTGGTGGGATATTTTTGTTTGGAAACCATGTGTGTCCTTGCTTTTGTTTTTGTTATTGGATGAGTTTTCGTCTTTGGGTTTGTATGAATATCAGTCTATCGACTTCTCATCAACCCGTCTCTCTCTTACCTTCTTCTAAGTAAAGGTGAATTATATATTCCAAACATAACTGAGAATAAACTCAAAGAAAATAAATCGGCAAGTTACCCTGCCGACGCCAGTTTAAAAAGGAGTGATTGAATTTTTGGACCTCTGCAATGTGATCATCAATGTCGTTAACTCCTGCAAAAAATGCGAAATTTGAAGCTTTAAATATTTTTTTACATCTTATGTTGGTAGATATTTTGATAAAGAGGAAATAGCAAATCAGTTCCGTATGTGACTTTTCATATTTCATACGCTAATTCTCGACGTGGTGTCATGGAAACGACCGTACCAAGTACTGCGTTGCGCAAGTTCTTATTGCTTTCTAAAATGGCAATGATGTGTCGTTTTGTAGTTTTTGTTGTTGGTGGCAATAATTGGATTTGGATTCCAGAATGGCCATTGCGTTAACCCATGGCCAACCAAACAAGAAAAACCGGTTGAGTTTTGAAAGGAAGGAGAACTGAGACACGACTCTGGTCATGAACTTTCGGTATAAAAGAAGGCGCGAATAAGAAACAAGTAAAAATGATTGAAGAGACAGGTGTAAAAAATACCGAAGGATGAGCACAACGATAGACAATGAGTTCCGTGCCTATGCTGAAACCTTTTGGCAACTTAATAAATAATTTATCTAAATAAATAAAAGCTCAAGACTCCGTTCACGGGGTTAGCCAGTTTAAAATAAGTTGATAAAGAGGTTTGGATAATGAAACTGACGAATTTTCATCGAAACGAAAACAAAATGTAGCTAACTTCCCTCTGCCGAAGGGGCCAAACCCAGAAAAGTTAGTAACGTGTAACGGTCATATTGGCCGGCGATAGGGGTTGGGATACCCCTTTTCCCCCTTCACAGGTGGGTTGACCCTTTTGGTCGGTGGCGCGCCCAGTATCGGTGTCCGAATCCTTTCCCTTTTCTCCTGAACGGCTGTCAACTTCAAGTCTTGGGTGAACTCCTTTTTCGAGTGTCAAGCACCGCGCCCAACGCGAGAAAGGCGCTTCGCTCTGTAAACAAAGGAAGGCGGAGGCCCTCTTTAGCACCCTCCCTCTCTAGGCTGACCTTAACATCACGCGCGAACTGCCCTTAGAAGGAAAGTCTTTCGACCAGCCCTTCCTCGTAGCCTTTCTCTACCTACTCCATTTCATTCCAGTGTGCCCATAAAAATGACTCGACTCATCCCCCCGCTGGCTCTCTCTCGCTCTCTTGAATATGTGTATGCGACTATGCGTGTGGAAATGTTGCTCCCGCCTGCGCCGTAACCTCGCGCCTCCAGTTGGCTGAGCAGAAGATTCATGACTGGAGGCATCTATGACTACTCAGCCACCACCGCCGACGCTCCGTTCATTCACATCTGGCCGCTACTCTGACTGTGTGAGGGGGACTTCCTTCGCAAGAGTAAGGTCATGCTACACTAGCCAGTAAATGCCAATGCTTTCATTCCTCGCCCGAAAGGAACAAGGAAATTACGACGATATTTAATGGTCACTCACGCATTTCTTATTACTCAATGAACCTACTTTTCAAAGACTTCTTTAGATGTGCAACCTAATAAAACACATATAGGGCCGTAATGTAACAGTCAATGATTTCATGCCGCTCCCTCATCTGCCCCACCCTTATTTGCATCGCCACATAGGTTAGAAAGATCAAGTAGCATAAAATAAGATTGAAAAACCTGACCTCCAGAATGTATTTATGGATACAAAAGATGTTGGTGATTATCGTGAAGATAAAGAAAATCAACAGACTTAAAAAAGAAGCAACGAATGAATAAAGAATTAAGCTAGAGTTCAAAATAGAGCTGCGCAAAACTTCTACCGCAAATGGCGAAAACTGCTTCTGGGCTTAAATATTGAAAGAGAAATATGGAAGATTATTTTTGCGGTTATCTCCTTTATTTTCCCAATAAAGTGAAATTTAGTTAGTTTATATCGCCTCCTTACGCCTTTATTTGATTTTAGATTTGAACCTTGAGGTTTCGAAAGGCTTACCACCCCCTCCCCTCCCCCCGCGTCTTGCATTTTTCTAAATGGATTGTAGCAAATTTACTACCTCCCTTCTAATCCTCATTTATAGTCTCCTTTTATATGCATTATTTTTTGTCTTCTGTTTGATCCCTCTCCACCACCACCACCTTTTTCCCAACCTGATTCTTATGGCCCAATTTAGTGTGTGGAGATAGGAGGTGGGAGTTCTTTTGAATCTCAATAGGTCAAGTTTTCATAGGTCAGGATTTTCTTCTTTTGTCAGCCATTATTTCGTATATAGTTGCCCAGTAGCCCCTAGTGAGCTGTGTGTGGGCCTTGGCTATGGAAGACGATTTACAAATATGTACTTTTAGGTAGGTTTGCTCAAACAAACGATGTATCTACATTGGCTTGAGTCAAGTTTATTTTCTATCCCGTTGCAATCAGTGAATAAATTTACCACCACACGCAATATAGTTCAACGAGGTTCCCAGGCCCTTAAATGTGGATACTAACCTCTACTCCCTAAGCCGGTGCCTGTGAGAATTCTAAATCAGCGCTTGAAGAAAGCTTTCAATGTGGTCACGCCCTGGAAACGTGAAAGGAAAGGAGAATGAGTGGTCATGGGGATACAAACAGTTGACAGCACAAATTCCTCAGATTTTTTGTGAAGTTTCCTTGAGAAAAATGTCCAATCGGGAGGAACACGCGTTGCTTGAGGAAAACGAGACGTTGGCCGAGAAAATTGTCGATTAAACGAGCAGCAACAAATAGATGTTAACCCTTCGAATTCGAATTCGAAAAAAGTGCATATTATCGTTTATCTGCTTATCTTTCTTTATCTCTCTTATTTATCTCATGTGTTTTGACATGTAAATCACTTCTTTCAGTTTAAATTTACACTAATAAATGTATGTGCTTGAATATGTGTATATATCCTGTGTGCGTGTGTAATGTAAGAACCTTGTGGAATTATGAAGTGTTGAAATTTAATCCAACTTCATCGAAACGTTCTCCAGTTCTTAGGGGTGACTCTTAGGTCCATTTTACATTGGTTTGCTTGGAAACGGGGCGAGAAAATCCGTTTGATGTCATTAATCGGGGGAGGGAGGAAGTCCGTTTACCTGACCAATATTTGTGAACTTCACACACAGTTAATTGCGTGATAGCTGTGAACGCTTGACCTACATCAAACAGTGTGTGGTGTGCAGTACGCTGGTACCATAAACTCGGTCGTTAGGTACAAACTGACAGAAATAATTGACTGTATCCTGACCGCGTCACTTACATGCAACTTACATAGTGCGCCCGCCCTTGCCTACATGCAACGTACATAGTGCCCCCGACCTTGCTTTGGAAACATTCCCGCCATGAGCGGGAGTGAAAAAACTTGTTCTGAATGAAGACTAATCTCGCGAAAAATATGATTTGCTTAAGTCAATTACGTTCAGACATTTTAGCTTTTATCAGTTTGATGTCAATGAATGATTGGTTGATTACTGAAAGCGCAGAGGTCAGTAATTACCAATTGCGACCTTGAGCTCGTTACGGAGTTATATTAGGTCAGTCCATAAGTAATGCGTCATTCTTCTTGTTTAGAATTATTTTATGGGTCTAAATCCAACAACTCTGAAGTTATTTACAAGTATATTTAAATAAGTATTTATTTATTCATTTAATAACTAATGTACTGTCCGTCAGTTTATACCATTAATCTCCATCTTTTTGCTAACTTTTTAATACCGTGTTGGTAAAAATTGTTTGACTTTGATTTTAAAAAAGTGTTTTGATCTCTTTTGTTGTTGACATCTTCATTCTCTTCAGGTGATTCACTAAACTGCTCAAGCGATAGTAATCTGATAGGGTTAATTAACGTGAGTATGGTGGTTGATTCATTAGATCCCAATCGAAATTTGCTTAGCTTTTGTATGGTATATTTTGTGATATGAGGTCGCTCGTTGTCTTACTTGAAAGAACGCTCGTTTTCTATTGAATAATGCTAGCTTTTTTTATTCTTTAATTGTTGCATGTACACAGTCCAACTGATTTGGGGTAAGAAGTTCAAAATGGATTATCCCATTCATATCCCACCAAACGCACAAGAGAATCCTCCGTGGATGAGGGCCCTGTTTTGGCTGGACTATTTGTTTCCCTGAGGACTAATCCATTGTCTAGAACGTAACCGACTTTTCGTCTCCTGTAACAATCCTACTAAAAAATGGTTCACTTTTTAGTCGAGAAAAGAGAGATGAACAAACCTACGTTCGATTATTTCTAACCATAAAATAATACTAACCATTAAAAAAAATGCCGTATTACTTATGGGGTGACCTAATATAATGGGGAAAATCTTGTTGCAGTTGCTAGGCTTCACAATCGGTCTTGGGATTTGATACTCCAGGGAAATGAGGCGAAATTCAAAACCGTTAATTTGTGGAATCCACGAACAGGAAGTGTAACGGGATCAGAACCAAGGATACCTTAAACAAATAGATTGCCCCTTTTTACATTTTGACCCTCGGAAAGATGTTCTAAGTTGGTCAGTCAGAGGTTCGTATTCTCCTTATGGACGCGCGACGCATTTGTTGACGTTTAGAGATGACTCCACCGGGCACCGTTTAAGCTTTGAACGTTAATAATACTATGTTTCACTGTAATAGCTCTTTTTACCTTTATTCATTTTCCAATGTTACATTTTTATTCGTTCCCTTTTACTTTTAATTCTCATAGTTTTATTTTCTAAAGACCTAAGTTTCGTTGGCAACATTGAACTCATTAAATTGTGTCATTATTGTCCCTCTTGTTTCTCTGCCAAGGTTTGAATGAAAACTTAGGAAGGAGAAAAGAAGAAAAGGAGGAAATTTGTTGAAACATCCCCTTCATTTCTGTCTTTTCTGAAATTGGGTCTAATATGGTATGTTATATGGAGGCACATTACCACATATCTTGTCTTTGGTATCCATTGGGAATTAATTTTCTCGCTCGAAGCAGAAAACACATTCACCTCATCCTTGAGATGTCTGTCCATTTGTTCTGGAAAAATAGAAACTGCCCAAATCCCCCCCTGTCCAAAGAACTCATTTGAAAGAGTAAGGCGGGGAGACTGAAAAATAAGAAAAATATTAAAACTTTTTGATTGATAATTATTAAAAGAAATTGATACTATTGCAATCCAACGTCAGCATACAAATCATCGGAGAAAAGAAAGGAAATTTATTCAAAAGAGAGAAATTGCCAAAATGAATCACATAATGAAGGTTAAGATAGCATACATACCTTGCCAATCCTGAATAGTGAGGGTGTGGGATGGATAAAGATATCTTCGATAATAATCAAAGAATATCTCTTTTCTTAGAGAAAGATGTTCGGATGTTGTAAAGATCGGCCACGCCAGAACATCCAAGGACAACTTATTTTTAAGGTTGCCTGTTATTACAAGCTGAATCAAGGAATTAGAATATTTTACTTTTGCAGTAATTATGATAACTTCCTTTTTTTATATTAATCAACATAGTACTTAACATTTTTTATCGAATATACTGTACAGTATGTCTATCCTCAAATCATGAATCACTTAACCTACGAAGTTATTAAACCACTTCTAGCTATAAATTAGATGAAGTTATCGCGCCAAGTATAAAGTGTACATCAAGGAAATGCGAGAATGTATGAGAGACTTGCATTCATATCTTCAGGAAAGTATGTGGAAAGAAAGAAATGATCTAGGTAAATTTACCTTTTCGGACCCTTATCTTCCCCCCTTTTACTTTGAGTGAAGAGATGTGCATCCGGAGAGCACAAAGATAGATCGAGGTAAAAAAATGAAGCGGTTCTCGGTAGGCACTTTTCATCAATTCAACAAAAATTTGTTGCTGCTTTTATTTTTTTATCGTTGTGTCATTTTATTTATTTTATTTTATTGGTTAAATGTATGCTATATTCAATAATTTAATTTTCCTTTTTTACTACATATAGACATCCCTCGGGGAACTTACTTTTCCCAGCTTATTTTGGGGTCTGCTTATCTTTACAAGTTGAGCCCGGGATTGCTAATCTTTTCAAAGTCCGAGTTTTCTATACAAAGACAAAAATAAAAAAATAATCGATCTACAACTTTGACTTGACCGAGTGAAAAGAAAGGAGTAATAAAGTATGATTAGGGCAAGCGAAGAAAGAACAAAGAGAATCCATAGGTAAAACGGAAAAAAAAGTGACAATCTATTTGCGTCAAAAGAATTTAGACTTTAAATGTTGGAGTATATTTGGGATCATATTAATTTGCTCCTTCCCATAAGTAATCGAAAAGAAGCTTCCTATTTTTGTAATTTTACATATTGATTCTCCTTTTATATCAATGTAACATATACCTTGTTACGTAAAATGTACACCCTAATAATATCTGCCGTTGGTAGAGGCAACCAAACCGAACAATTTAAAATATTGCCCCGCAATATCACTTTAACTTACTACTTCTCATACGACCTAGGAAGCCATACATTCGAGTGACCCCCATTGTCGTAGCCGTGTTTCCACACTTTCTTGGAAAGGACCGTGTCTCCAAGGATACAAGAGCTCAGTTGTACGAACTTAGGTTAGAATTGTGGGGGATTCGTAGAATTGAGTCCCAAACTCAAACTGTCGGTGTGAAAACTTGTGCGTAGCTTTTCTTTGTTGGTTTGTAATTTCTTTTTCTTTTCTTTTTTGGGGGGTGAGGGGGTGTAGTTCTTTCTTTATTAATTTTTAAGTGACTTCCTCCATTTTATTTTACTTTTTTAGTATTTGGTTCGAGCTCGAGTGCAGGGTGGAGGCGGGCCTTTTCCCGACGCTGTAGCCTGCCTTCTCTTGCTTCTACTTTTTTGTTGTTGTTTTTTGTTTACCGTTTGTTTGTTTTTGTGTTTTAACGTAGCCTAATAATAGGCTGATTTGATTGCGGCGACTTATACCCTTGGTCACTCCCCCTCCCCCCCTCGATGATACCCCTTTAAAAAAAGGGTCTGGAACTTGAAGGGTGCGAATGCAGGCAGATTATAAGCTTAACGATAGCTTTGATAACGAGAGCTCCAATGTACGCAGTGATAGTATGCGGTTAGTAAGCGATGAGTAGCCTCCTTCACTACGGTTTACACCCGTTTCCATGATCCTAGGAACCAAACCGAGAACCGAATAAAAATCCCGGGTCATAAAAGATACAAACCTTTTTATCAAACATAAAAAAAATCTAGAATACTTCAATGCCATGCAAAGGTAAAAGTCCCAAATCCTTGTTTTGAACATGTTTCTTTCAGACCGCACCTCGAAAAGTGCCATGTTAGTTATAATTATTTAAATCTAGATTATGAAATTTTTGGCATTTTATATTTTTTATAATTTAATTATAACATGGTTTGGTTAGAAAAGGATCTAAATATGAAAATTAGATTTTTTAAAATTAATTAATGAAATACAAATATCTTTGCCTTGAAAAAAATATTCAACTCACAACTCGCTCTGGCGAGTTGCTAACTTCCCCAATTTGTTTCTGTTTGAATTAATTGCTTGCATACTGCAATAGTCCATATATCAGATTTTGCTGTGCTTTAGAATTTTTTAATTTTGGATTTAATTTTTTTTTTATATAAAAAACCTTTTCAAATATGTCGAAATCCATTGGATTTACTTTAAAAAGTTTTCTATAAATGAAATCGAATGCTTAACTTGCAAAGCAAAATTAATAATGCGTATGGGTGGTACACGTCTTCAGAACTTATCAAACATTTAAACGAATCACGGAGAAATGAAAACAGACGGTGATAGTGATTCGCCTACTTCGAAAAAAGCAGAGAACTCTTTCAAGTTTTATCAAAATATATTTAATGGATGAAGAAATCGCTAAATTTACTTTACTTATAAAGTTGGATTTAAAAATTCAATGATGAACTTTTATTTAAAGAAGAAAACAAAATTGGCTGAAGTTTTCAAGAAAGAAATCAAAGAAGGCAAAGCGGTATTCAGTAAGTGAATGAATATACTTCAAAGTCAAATAGAAGATATGTCAATATCTACGTACTGGTGAAAATGGGCATTGGAATTTAGGCCTCACTCCTATTAAAGGATCGTTTGATATTAAAACTGCCATAAAATATGGTAACAATTCAATTGGAAGAGTTCAATCTTGATCTAAATCGTGATATCGTAGCATGTACTAGCTTCAGACTTAGCTTCAGTCATGTTAAAATTGGGCAATGAATCAGCAGTGCTTACTTAGCCCATGGAATAAATCTAAGCGCTTGTGATTTTTTATATAATAACATTCAGTCTTACAATATCCAGAAACCATAAAATTAATTTTTTATTTTGAATAACTAAAATGATGACATCGAAGAAGACGAAGAAGAAAACCTGATCGATTTAGAATCTCTAGAAATTCATGAAGACTGATTCAATGATACACAAGCTTCGAAAAATATGGCGAACAATTCGTAAATTGCCACTCAAAAATAATCATTTTTTACAAGATTTTGTCTCTGACCAGTTTCTAGGACAGTGTTGGAATAGCCTTTTAAATATGTTAGAAATATTTTTGAAATTAGAGCAATAAGATATGAAGATTCAGTATCTGATATTGAATGGCAACAAACTGAAAAAAATGTTAAAGCTTTTAAGCCACTGGAAATTGTGATAAAAGAACTATCATCCAGAGATGCCTCACTTTTAAAAGGAGAGTCTTCATTTATTTTTATTTTAAATCAGTTAACGGCTAAAGAAAATCACCTATGTGTAAACCTAAGACAAATTTTGATCGATCGATACATAATTCGAAGGCAAAAAGAAATTCCAGGTCTGCTTCAGTATATGCATAATCCAAATTATTTGGTCCTGGAGTCGCCTGAATTGCCAGCGGCTTCACGAGCTTCTTTGAAGAAGTGTGCCGAAGTAATTTACAAACGACTTTGTCCAAAAACCAAAGAAGAAACTACTGGGTCTGGTATTGAAGTAAATCAAAATGAAGCTAAATTAATCGATGATCTTTTGCTTGAAGAATACTACAATGAAGTGAATAAACTTGCATCTCCCACCACCTCAAATATAAGTAATCAAGAAAAAAAAGATGATAACAAATAATTTGAACTTTTAAAATCGACTGCCAAACGCACATAAAACCTGGATAGATTGCGAGCTGCACTTCTTACAATTAAGCATCCAAGTGTCGAAAGTGAAAGAGCTTTTTCAGCTTCTGGACTTTTTCTATCAAATATTCGGTCTCGCCTATCTGATTCAACCTTGAATGCTCAAGTTTTCCTGAAATATTACTTTAAAACTTGTGATGAACAAGATGATTAGACTAATTAAGTCCCAAATTTTAATCCTAAATATTTACAGCTAAAATTTCATGCCAAAGCATTTTTATCAGTTTGATTAATTTCTTTCAAAGTTGTTTATTAGTTAAATTTTGTTCAAAGGTTTTATTTATTTAGAGGCGTTTTTTTCTTTTCAATTATATGATGTTTCTAAACTATATTTAAATTTTCCTAAGTTATTTAACAGGAGATGTTAAACATAATCGATCCCAATGGTTAGGTTTTTATGCCATTTAGAAAAAAAAATTGGTTAAAAATATAAATATTTAGGTTCTGCCTCCATCTTTCTGATGGAAATTTTTCTTGGTATAAGTCTTGGTTCCTAATTTTCGGTACTTATGCAAACCCTAACCTTCACACACTACATCTGCGACGGCACACTATTGCAACGGCAAAATTGAAAGTTAGAATAGCCAATTGATACAGTTGATTTTAGGGCTGTTAATTTAGTCTTTTGGATACGGTCACTTGCTTGCCGTTGGTGGAGAGCGTCCCCCAGACCTGCCTGAAGCAGTGTGAAGGTGGCTACTCGTTGCTATAGTAACCGCACTAAAGGTAGCTCTTTTTAAATTAGTGGGATAACAGCGTAGTGTTTAGGCATCTGTCCAAGAGCATCTTAGCGAAGTGGAGTGCGTTGGTTCGCATTCTTGCCATCGCTCCAATTCTTCCTTTTTAGACCGGTAATTTCCCTTCTTAGACACCCTCCCTCCTCGCCCCTATTAAATCTCTCTCCACTCCCACTAAGGAATATGTCCTGGAATGATATCAGGACTCTGAACCGTTTCTTCAGAACTGCTTTCCGTGGTAATATTGTTTGTTTCCCCGACTTGTGGTAATTTTAATGTTTTCTTTCCGTGTGCATCCTTTTTCTTATCGCCATTATTCATTAAAACAATTATCGCTTACACACTCCCTCCCTCCGACAAAGCTACGGAGTTGGTTCGTTACCTCCAGCCGCAAAAGAGCGCGGTATGGACAACATTGCTGTAAATGACATCTAGTGAATTCTAGGCCCCCAAATCTGAATGAGGATCTGTCTCAATTGTATAAGTTGGACATTCTGGAGAGTTGCGTGCCTACTCGTTCTCGAGCAGCCAAATTAGTCTCCTCATTAGATAAATTTTCTTAAGGAACTTCTTCCCCAACCACGTTGGTTTTCGTTTCCTAATTGTAGGTAAATAGCCATAGCGTCCTTAATCCCCGCCCAACAAGGTTCCTGGGATATCCTTTGGTTGTACCCAAGACCTCTCGATTCTTGGTACTTTTTGTTCTCGCGCTTCCAGGAATGATGCTCCTGGTCCTGTGCAATTTCCGAGAAAGTTCCACAGTTCATTTATGTTCATTTGTTCCTGTTATGTATATTTGATCGTATTTTTTTCTGCTATGCGTATTTATGCTTGTTGTTTTTGTTATGCATATTTGTTCCTATTATGTGTATTTGCTCCTGTCTCTCTCCGGGAACTAGGGCTCAAAAGGGCAACAGAGAACTGCTTCCAAACGGCTGAAGTCTTCGTGTATATTTAGGTCAGAAGATTGCAATCCATGAACATCCATGAAAAAGAGCGTAATAAAGAATGGGAGAATGTATTCATAACAAGAGAGACGATAGCCTATAGGGGCCTAGGTGGGGTGAAGGTTTAGCTGAGTGTATTTTTATTTCAAGAGGGAAGGCGAAAACGAACGAGGGTATTTCCGTCGAGTAGTTTAAAAAATACGCATAAAATAACCCACCCCACCCCCACTCTCCTCACAGAAGCAAGAGCTCACCGGTGTCGATCCTCGAATCTGAGGTACCTGACAGAGAGTTGTTGCTTCTCTCCTGGGGCCAGAAAGGAAGGGGGGGTACAAAAGGATCTCTCCTTCCTAGTCTTCTCTTTCGTGGTTCTCCTTAGACCTGCTCCGATTTCTTCTTGGACCTAATGCGGACCCTCCTTGAACCCCTCTTAAACTTGGATATCACAAAGAACATCCTAGAACACGCTCAGATGTACCTAGGACCCTACCTAAACCCTAATTTGATCTCTTGCTAACCTTCTTCGGTCCATTTTCATACAGTTTTCTGACTCTCCTTGTGTCCTTCTTGAGTATATTTTGAACACTCCTTGAAACCTGTTTTGCACCCCCATTGGACGTTCATTAAACAATTTTATTTCTACCTTTCAACCTGCGACCACTGCCGCATCGGATTCATGGTTTTCCGCTCCCACGCCATGTGCCCTCTGTATTCCCCATCCTACTTCATAGCCGCTCTTACCCTTACCTCTCTTCCTATCCCCATGTACGGCATGCGTCCTTGATCCTGGCGGAATACTCGGCCTTTTCACTGGAAACTTTAATTTTTTTAACTCTCAGTGGCCTCCCTCACCTCTGATAAAGCTGAATTTGTGAACGCCACTCACTAGTCCTTCCTCTTTTCCTTTCCTCCTTTACCTCCTTCCTCCTTCCTGCTCCTTCACTCTGCTTTCGCTGAGTTGGGCGACTGAGCTTCAATTGGTGCTTAAATTCATTTCCAATTAAACATGTTTTTTAAAGAAAAGCCGGTGGAAGGAGAAACAGACAAAGATTGCCAGCCCTCTCCCCAATCTCCCTACCTCTGGCCTTCTTTCCGCCCCCTTCAGAGCCCTGGCAGGGCTTGGGGAGATAGTAAAGATTGAAATAACGTAGTAGACTTGAAAGTTGACTTAGTTGATCGGTGGATCTACAGATTTACGTGGCATCCGAACCACGGTGTGTAATATATCCTTTTACTATTCATTCTTTCTATAGTGCCCCTGTCCTACGTATGCAGTGTTTTGCCCTTTAAATGTGAAGGATAGAAGAAGATTGTAGGTAGAAGTAGAAAGAAGTAGTAGGGCTGTAATTGAATGTTAGGGTGCATGAAGGTCATGCTAATCTCTTTCGCTTTAGTAATGTCTTATTTTGAAATTTGATAGTTTAAGTTAGTAGTTGCCTGAATTTGGGGCTTATCATTCTTTGTTGTTTTGTAATTTGTTATATTGTTGTTTTGTTTTGTTATGATGCGTCAAACCGTTATTGTTCTTGTTCTTTATTACTACTAGTTAAAGTTATTTTTCGTTGTTTTTACTTTATGTTTTCTGAGTCTGATAAAACGTAATACTTTGCTACTTACTCTCTCTCAATATTCCATGTTATCGTGTGAAAATTTCTTCCTCTTCTTGGCCGATCCTTGTTGTATATGTGGGGAAGAGGCGATGTGCTTCCCCCTCCTCTCTTTTGGTTATCAAATCCGTGATTTCCTCTCCTATTTCCTGATTCGTTTTCTCAATCAGTTTCTTGGCTCATTCCTCTATTATATTGTTAAGTGGTTTCATCTTCACTTCTCTATGTAAGTCTCTTTGTCTTATTCTGTCTCCTCTTCTTGTGTTAGCGATTATTGAAACTGCCTTGTTTTGAATTCGCTGCAGTTCAATAATTCTACTATTTGAAGTGGTGTACATAGGGATCACTGGATATATCATTGCTGACTGGATGATCGCTTGTTAAATTTTTTTCTTGTTTCTCTGGTTAAGGGGTTTGAGCCTGTATAGTAGACCCAGTCTCCTTCTTCCTTTTTCAATTCTTTCTTTAACGTGCTTGGAGTATTCTGTTCTGTTAATCGTTAGTCCTAGTACTTTGGTTTCATTAGTGTACTCGTATCTCTCTCCTTCGATATGTATGTCACTGAGTTTACTCCTGTAGATTGGCACAATTTTAAACTTATCTGTTTGTACTTATCCTCCATTGTTTTTCGTATACAGTAATCCTTCTTATTTCCTCTGCGCTGTTAATCTTGCCTGCGTGTTCCTGTATGGGCAGACGACGATTTGTGTAACCTCGTCTGCGAATTTTATATTGAGCCACCCATGCGTAAATGGTGGCGGGATGTCTGAAGTATACACTGAGTATAGTGAAGGACTCAGGCACCCTCCTTACGGCAGGCTGTTTTCCCGCTTTGGGATAAACATCATCTTTGCGACCTTTAGTTCATTCGGGAAGTAGCCTGTGTTAAGGCAAGCGTTTAATACAGATGCAATTCCCTGCAGTATTTTTCGGGCGCTTCTTCGTGGTGCTTCTTTGTGAGTCCTGATCTTCCTGGTGCCTTCTGTTTGAATTGCAAAATTGTGGTTTTGGTTTCTTGCACCGTGATTTTTGCGTCGGTGATTTTTGCATCCACAGTGGGTGAGGGTGTGTTTTATCTGCTTCTTCTTTGAGTGCTTCAATGATATTACGTTCAAATTCGATATCGAATTTTTCGTTGTCTTCTTTGCTTATGTTAAATGTCCTTTTCCAATCTTAGCTAATTGAGTGATATTAATAGAAGTATAAACGTGTAGAAGGTACAGTTGCTCAAATTAGTCATGTCACCTTTTTCAAAAATGAATTAACTATGATATAATTATCTGTTTTATAAATTCTCGAATAGTTTTGGAAGACTGCCGATGGGCTTTGATGGGCTTTATTGCCATTTAGTAATATTTTTCATAACACATGAGGCTAGGAATAAATTATTGAGATAAAAAAATAGCCATAATTTAAATTCGAATATTTTTGTGATATAGATGGTTAAAAAATAAATAAATATATAAATTAATTAATTAAACTGAAAAAAAATTAAGGGAAATTTGTCAGCTTTGTTTTTTAAACGAAACAGTTGAAAAATGTTTCTACAGTACTGCTAAAAATACCACAATTACATACAAATATTTCACTATATTTAATTTATTTTATTGGTAAATGTTATATCTTGTATATTTATAGCTAAATATACCTCAAACACTGCATTTCTCAGCAAATAAAAATATATTAAATTACAAATCTTTGAGCGAAATTCAATGCAAAGAGTGACCAGACTATTTATGGCAACTGTTCACACCACGATTTTACAATATGGGGTACTAGGGACCTAAAAGAGACAGTACTCTTTTAAACCTGACTCCGTTCCGCAACGAAGGCAGCCTCCTTTTGCGGAGTCGAGATTAAGGAAGGTGGAAGGCTCAAATGGATTTCCTGCCACTTTGGTCGAAATTGGATATTTCTGCTTCAGTTTTCCAGTTACACTGAAAACGAGTTTGCGCCAACAGAGACGATTGTCCTGCAAGCTCTACCCCCGATCTCCTTGCGCGTTAGCGTTACAAGTTTCGAGACGGGAGAGTTTTTGAGCTTATTTTACAGAATTGCAGACCGGCAAAGACAACAAAGATCTAATCAAGCCTAGTCTCAGAAAAGAGAAGGGAGGGAAGAAGACCCGAATAGACAGAAAGGACGGATAGGAGGGGGGGGGGGGGGCATAAATTATATATTAGTTATACATCATTTTACTTTTTTTTGACGACTCTATATATTAAAATAGTATCAATCAATGTTCATCTTAAACATATTGAAAGGAGGTTTCAACGAATTGTGATGATAGATTAATTATTCAATATCTAAGTAATTATATACGAGAAAAGGTTACGTAACATAGTAAATACCTCAGAGCCATCAAATAAAATGAACAAACCCAACCACCGTGACTTTACCTTCGTCACATGTCAAACAACTCAAAATCATCAGCTAAAAACAATAAAAACAGCCTGAACTAACCTCGATAACATAGCAAGATCCTCAGAGTGTCGTAATTAAACCTGAACAACGCCAATTTCCTAGATCGGACTACCTATCCCTCTGAAGGAGGATAGGTGGTCCGATCTAGGACCATTTCCCGGCAAACAATATTAAGTCTCGATACCAGAGAAGAAGAACAAGTATGAAAGGAAATAAAAAGTGATTATATGTCGAATTTCATATTCTCCTCTTCGCTGTTAATCGAAGGACATTGTTTCATTCTCCAAGCAGTTAAACGATCTGTGGGCCTATTCTCTACTCAAAATAACCTTATGGAAACTCAGTGACTAAATCATTTTACCGTTATTTAATATTGGAAAAATAATAGAATGTGACTTCAAGCCAGTGACATTGTTCACGTTCCTTGCATTATTGTATGCAGTAAAATTAGCTTCCTCTGGAACTTGATTCAGTGAAAGGAAATCAAAAATGCCGGTTACCAATGGGAGCTTGAGATTTAGGGTGGAAAGTATATGGGAAAAAGAACAGGATAAAACTTATATTCAGTGTGAAAAAGTTGTCAAGATAAACTTCAAGGGATACATATAATGTACAAAAGAACAATTGATTTTAAAGTACAATGAACTAGGATCTCTCTCAAGGGATTTTAGAGAAACCAAGGTAGTGCGATTTCTATGTTGGTTTTCTTTTCACCTCCACTGTCCAGATTCTTTATATTTTTATACAAAAATACAAGAAAAGGAAAAATGAGAAGAGATAATGCATGGCTCGCGTATAGGTGATGGCGTGCATTGTACCAATGAGGGAAGCCTAGCACTACAAAAGGCAGGAAGAGCTCGTGCCTTGATTATTCGTTCGCATATAGGAAAGAACCGCGCAGGAAGACACTTAGATCCATGTTTGGAGAAAGCAAATCGAGTGGTAGATGAATGGAATAGGCTTAGTAGTCATGTGATAGAAGTGGATGAGGATGCTAGGCGGGACTGAACTAGGTGGTGGAAACATGAGTTGCCTTGTTTAGGCTATTGATTAGATTTTTTAAACTCGTTCATTTCTTATGTTCTTATATTTTGATATAGAGCGTTTTAGCTTTTGTCTTGATGGTACTGTTTCCGATTTTAATTTCATTGTTTTGCATCCATGTTGAAAAAGATAGTATTGTTGCTTTCTATCATATATAAACACGTTAAATGCAGGTTTTATTGTTTAATATGCAGTCGGTTATTCTTTGGTAGCACTAATTGCTTGAGTGTACCGAGAAATCGACTCGTACAACATTTTGACAATGAGTACGGGAATTTTGAGCCGTTCAAGTTTCTTCAGCGACGCTAGCGAAGGAAAGTAGTTCTCAAATTCTTGTTCCACTACAAACAACAGATGTTCATTAATGTTAGGATCCGTCATTTGGAGAGGTCATTCCATGTGTTTCACTTCCACTTCATAATCTCTGGGACAGTCTTTAACACTTATGGCGATGTGAATCGATGCATTATTATCGTGGAAAACCGCGCCACTATTGGGAACAGTGTTTATGATGTACTCAGTGACTCAAAACTGATAATCTCCTGAGTGTTATGCACCACCTTCAACATGACCCTGAAAATTCCAAAATATGGCTGTCCCAATCACTAAGGTTCTGCCTCCATCTTTCTGAACGAAAGCTTTTTTAGGCTGCATCCATAGGTAAGCACGTCCTGAGCATAAGAAGAACGTGAAGAGCGATTTGTCAGACTGAGTGACTTTCATTGTTCCATTGTCGGATTCTAATTATCAGTACATCATTCTTCCGCATTTTAATATTGATGTCAGAAAGGAGAGGTTTAGCCATTCCAGCTCTCCCATGGTATCTACTGGAGCTACATGAAGCTCTCGATCAACTAATCTCGTCGACAATTAGTTTCTAAGATGCTAGATTAGCTCTCCAAATCACTCCTGGAAGCGTGGCTTCCGTCCAGGTACCCTTACCAGAACTGAGCTTTCCTTGATTTGGGGATGCAAACGTTACTTCATACATAATATTTCTCAATAAGGACTGAAAAAGAGAATGTACACTCAAAGTGTCCATTGCCACCAGTTGTAACGACTAGATCATCTATTCACCAGATAACAAAGCATTTTCAATCAAATATTTCTCATTAACAAATGGTGTCCCCAAAAGGTCACTACTGTCCCCCATACTTCTCAATACATGACATATGTACTTACACATCATTCACTCCAACTACACATTTCCAGACGCAGCAGAAATAACTCTCACATAAAAGAACCGAAACACAAGCACAGTTAGTCATCTTCTCCAACTCTATTTCAACACTTTACACACCTGGTTCACGCCAAGCAGACTCAAAACAGCTCTAGCAAATTCCACAGCTATCTACCTTACTAGTGATACATGTAAACACTAATTCACGCCTTAGCTAACAATAAACAACACCCCCATACCATACATCCTAAATACATAACGTAACATACAATACATCATTTACATTCAGACAGCATGCCACAAACAGAAAAACAAAACAAATGTATGCCAAGACTCAACTCCTCTCAAATAAACTTATTGGCTATGTAAAAAATGACACAAATGCTCGATTAGAAAGGAAATGTGACTAATTGCGAATGAAAGCCATCGAAATAAATAAATACATACCACTAAATACAAGAGACTAAATGCCCTTATGGAAAAAGAATCGGAAAGCGCTAATGAAACGCGTTATGTATTTCAACTGTAGATAGAGTGGAGTAGGAAAAGGGCCAAAGAAAAAATAAAGAAGAAAAGTAGCGTAGGTGAGCTTCGAACAGCTGCTTTGTTGCTGGGCCTCTGTTAGCGAGCATCGAATCCACTCCGCCATCCCGAGCCTAAATAAAAAAGACTCATTCAAGCGATGTTTTTAAGCCGCTTGCTTGTACTTCTCGTCACGCTACACAATTCACCATTTTTTAACTCGAAATATTCATCAATTGAGGTTTATTTTATTATTTTTTTGTTGCCTAGGCTTCGAAGTCCAACCCTTTCCACAGGATTCATTTGTACTTATGAATTTTTAAGTTCTGAGTTTTTTGTTAATGTGCATTATATCGAGCCCAGAAAATTGTTTACAATCTTCATCTTTCTTTAGTTATTTTACTTTCTATCCTTTTCTTTTTGCCCCTAATTAATGGATTCATTCTGGTTTTTTTTCGTGACATTTTCTGTCTTTCGGCTGACTAATAACAACTTGTACTTTATTAGCTCGACATCCACAAGTTAGAGCTCAAACTGCCGAAAAGGCAGTCTGAATCGCATCATAGGTGTGTCTATTTGTCGAGCAAATGCCCTAAAGAGATTTGATGCCGGGTTGAACAATTATAAACGAATGAAAAAAAAATAATACGAATGAATAATTTGAGGTTTGGGTATCGCTTGGCGATCAGGAGCTCAAATTTAATTAAGGAAATTGTAAACTAAGTCATGGTTTGAAATTTGTAAACATTTGCCGATAGAGAGTGGCTCTATTCGCCAGGATAAACACTTCTGGGCAGGGAGGGAAAAAATGGGGAATCCTGAAAAATATCTCGTCAATCACAAATGGGGTTTATGGGGCGAACTCAGAATTGATTCGGGCAAAAAAAAAAGAAGCTATGTTGATATGAGTGGAAAATTGGAATTCTTTTTGAAATTCCAGGATTTATTTGCTTCTCAACTTAGTATTAAATAATTCAGCGCTTGCCGGGACCAGCCGCCAATGAGATGGATGTGTCGAGTCTGAGACATACACACAGACAGCTAAGGCCTTGTGCGTCATCCCACACAGCTAGAACAACACTGCTCTTTTTCTCTCTTTCTCCTTTCTTCGCACAAACAACATATTACTCTCCCTGGAACATGACGAAAGACTTTTCATCTCCACATTCCCCAGACGCCGAACGGGTGTATCTGCTTTGGGCCACGAGGGTCGGGAATAGTAAAAAAATAGTACTACCACTCTATTTGTGCTATCCCCTCCAAAGAGACCGGCCGATGGTGCCAAAGGGCTTACCGGCGATTGTTACTCTAACCTTTATGTGAATTTCATAATCCGGTTGGTAGACCCCGTCCAAGATTGATTAATAATAGACGGGTGCTCAACCTTTGTGAGAAGCCAATTTTGCTCTTCTTCATTGCTGTCTTAAATTTAGATCTTAAACTCAAATGAACAATAAAAAATACTATTTTTTGTGCCTTAGCGAATTATAAGTGCATATTATATGCGCGGACTTGTCTTGCCTTGATCCACATACACATGTTTTGCATTGCTCGATTATACACAGGCAAATACACAGTCAGTTTTTAAGTAGGCAAATCGAACTCAGATCGGCAGATTTCGAGTTTCAAAGTTTAATTATTCCTATTCTAATCGTCCTGAAGTAAACCCTTTTATTTTCTTTATTTATTGTACAAATTCTTAGCTAATCTTGCTTCGTTTAAAATTATTTGCAAGGTTGGGCACAAATAGCCTTTTTTATACCCTTCGAGAACCCAAAATAGTTAGAGAGGGTGATAAATCGCGCGGGTTTGTTTTTTTAAGTTTGGGCATCGGTCTCCTCCCATCAATGTTCTCCTTTGCCTCGACCATTACTTCCTATCTGGTGGACCGATCGCGAGTCCCCGAAATCACTCCTACGTAAGGACAGCTAAACTTGAGGGGCAGCGGGATTTTTTTTTCTTAGAAATAGGTGCATGCCCTCGAAAAGTTTCGCGTATCGGTTCACATTTAAATGTAATAAGATACTCGTATAGGGGAGTGTTTGTTCAAAGGGATTTGCCCTTCTACCTAAACTCCTATTTACTTCTGAATGGATTACATTAATCGAAGATGTAAGAGTATTTCTTACTTAGGGAATAAATCTAACAAAAAATGGATGAGATAAATATTTCAAAGTACGAGATTCCGAATTTCCTTGGTTGAAGATCAGAGGCAATGAAGAAAAAGGTTGCAGTATTATTTGAGGCAGGTTCAGGGTGTAGGGAGGAATGTCATGAAAGTGAAGTCGATTTAAGAGAGGGGTATAGCGGTAATTATTCATTCCTCAAACTCGTCGTTCCTTGCGACAGCAGGAACGACTACATCTAATTTGCTAGTACAGAGCAAAGCTTTCAAGTTACAATGGACAAGAAAGTACTAACAAAATCGTGTCTGATATCAACTATTAAAAGAATTAAATATTCACATAAAGTGAAAATCAAAATGTTGATTAAAACTGTACATAGAGTTGGCGCCACTCCCGCGTTTAACACCTTTTCCTAAGAAAGACGCATCTAAATAATGTCCTTTATTAATATAACACAAGAAACTGAACTTAATAGAGATACTCGGAACAACTCGGCAGAATAATGGATTTATTTAAACTACTCTATTCATGCTGTTTTAAAAGTTTATTCTTATACACATCGAATTAAGTACTTCTGTTATGTCTCATCCCAATATCTGTCGTTGACCCAAACTCGTATTCGAGTCGATTTCGAATAAGTTGTGCGAGGGTTCGAGTCCTGAAAATAAATAGGTGCGACCAAATATACTAGGCTTTCGTATACGGAACAGAGATGACACCAAATGGCCTCGGAAGAGGCGCTTTCCTCCACGTCCCCTTATAACTTAAAGGGAAATAATAAGTTTGTAAGGAGAGGTCTGTGTAGAAAGTGGTGAAAATATAGGAAGTAAAAATGTGTGAAAGATTATAGCCGCAGATAATCCTGTAGGTAATGGAGGTAGAAGGGCAAACTGCGGGCGTTGAGACCAAGAGGGTACAGAATCCCCTCAGATGTCAACCACAGCAAGGTGTTCCCTGCTATACCTGACATCCACTTGGGGGGGGGGGCTAAATGAAGATATAAGGAAAAGAAAGATAAGGGGGGACGGTAGAAATGGAAGCTTGTAGGGAAAATACAGGCATGTTGAAAACCACCATCATAACCAGAGCAAAGAGGAAGGGGTGAACCACCCGACCCTCCTTCATAAACCGACTACGGATGAATGGACGAAAGCTAGCTGGCGACTAGCCTGCAAAATTAGCCACCGGATAATAAAACAGGTGAGAAGAGGCATGTAAATAAAGTGGCGTAAAAAGGTAAAATGGAAATGTGTAGAAGGAATGAAGCTCAATCTAATTTGAAAGCGGCGGGGCAACACTGGGGGCGGGAGGGCGAGTCACTCATCCAGGTATTCGGGTCACCCACCCCCAGGCCTGACGTAAAGCAACTCCTCGAGGTCATCTCCAAATAAAAATAATTAAAGCAGAAGTGAAAAACAAAGTGAGTATTTGTCAGCTGTAGAATCAGTAATATTTTGTCTGTCAAGGAATTAATACCGATTTTTAAAAAAACGAAAGTAAAATTAATTTTTATATAAAAAAATAAACAACCATTTATTCGACAAAGTCATTTCCCTTCATTATTGGCAATATTTCGCATCGTTTAAGTAATCAGTGGATTCCTTTTTTGAAGGATTCATCTGATTTTGATAAAATAGGTCGTTTTGGTTGTTCATAGGTCCCCAGGAGCAAGTGTGGCGTGCTTTCTGTCATGAAATATATCATTAATGATATCCTTTAATACCTCTTGAGAATATCAAAGAAAACTTTGCCATTTAGGTGATGTGGTAATGAATTACATCAATGGTAATATCATGGTTCAAGGTGCGGTGAAGAAGGGAGGATGAGGAAAAAGTTCCCAACCTAATGCAATATTTGTTTCTTGGGTCAAAAGTGCGTGGTGCATTGTCAGGAAGAGCAGGACATCCCTTTCGGTTACGCAGTGAAGGACGATTTTGTTCAAGAGTTTCATTTAAACGTTGCGATTGTTAAACATATATCTGCAAAAACTGTTTGTTTATTATTGAGAAGCTCATGATTAATAACTCCTTTCACATCTTCACACCCCACCAAATGTGGGGGAACATATCTACTTTTTTGCGATCAAGCTATTTTTTTGCACTTAATATTGCAGTAAAGAAATTTATTTTCGCCTGTTGTAACAATTCTGTCCAGAAATGGCTCACGAGCATTCCGAGCTAATAGAGATAAAGAAATATTCTCACGTTGTAAACGTTGTTCTTGAGACAGTTCATCCGGCATCCATTTTTGTAACTTGAAAATAAGTTCTCTTTAAACCACTTTTTGCAAATTTGGAACAATTTAAACAACTCAAAAGAGCATTTTTATACGTCTTCTAAAAACGGCCTTAATTTCGCGACAACTTAATAAGAAACGTCCACCCAGGAATGAGGAGGAAATTATATAATCATTGCTATTTTGTGAAGAAAGGAAACTAATGCACTCCTATGAAAGCATCTTCACTCATTTAGAAAACAATGAAGGGCTGTAGAGAACAAAGAAATGAAAATGAGAATTAAGAGAAGGAATAGAAAGAGTGAAAAATATCACTATTGGAACCCTGGCTCTGGGAGGCCACGTTCCAAGCGTCGGGAACAAACCCTTACAGAGAGCGCAGTCACTCAAAAGTCCAAATTTCTCCCTTATGTAAAAATAATTGATGAATACAGAATATAAATAAAAACGAATAAGAAAAGAGAACAAATTTCATCATAGATACTAAAGTTTCTTAAATACTCCAGATAAAATGCAATGGCCTCTAGTCTTTGTTGCTGTTGTAGCGGTAATGGTATTATTATTATTAAGAGTAGTGTTTGCTGCTCTTTTGTGAGTCGTCTTCCTTTACTGCCATGTAGTTATCAAACGATGACTTCACATCTATGAGGGTCTCTTTTTATTCCCTGCTAATATTTAATCATTATCTTCATAATGAGCACTTCCGCCTTTAAGAGTTTTCATCTGGGTGCAGTTGTTTCAATACATCCACACGCTTGTTTCGGATGTTTCCATCTTTTCTCTCCCTAGAGTGAGAAAGAGCAGCAAAAAATATATTTTGCCACCGTTGTTAATTTCACGATTTATTTCCTCTTGACTGTCATCCTCTTTAGTTCCCCCTTTTACTATTGGCTTTACAGAGGCCAAATAAGCCTTGGTTTGCTAGACACTGAAGCAATGCTATATTTGAAGATGATCACCTATTATTTGCCTTCGAGCAAAGACTGAAAAATTCAATTTTTTGAAGCATAAATGATCAGGAAAAAGCGATACATACAAACAGATACACCTGAAGTGTTTTTGTATATTTTATTTCTAAAATATAAGAAAATGGTGCATAGTGAGACAGAATGGAGTCCTACCTATTGTCTTTAGTGACCGTCATTTGCATGGTTCTGTGTATTCACACTCTTTATGTTTTCTGACATTTGTGTCCTTTCCTCAGGAATTTAATCGGTCCTTCCCTTACACTAAGGAAAACTTTATTATATTGCCAATACTTTTATGCTCATTTATGTATGTTTCTTCTGGGTTTTAGCCTATCCCCTCCCATCTAAGGGTTGCATCACTCAAATTTTATTATCTTGTCTTTTTACCTGGGACTTTTTTGCCGTTTATATTCTCCCTATGTCGCTATATGCAGTGCCCTCTTGTTTATGAGCATTAACGTTCACTTTTACTGAATAGCCATTCCTTCAGTCTTTTAGAATTCTATTAATAGCTTACGTGATTTTATGCGTCTCCTTCAGTACAGGATTCCGTGGATTGATCATGGACTTATTGCCAAGTCATAAATAAGCTTAAAATAGTCACGCCTATTATTCTGTTTAATTCCTACACGCCTGACGTCACGTTCATTTTCTACGCTCGTTTCTCTTACTGCCCTTCTGACATGTCACCCACGTTGAATTTGAGGCTTCAAAGCATCTGATATTTGAGCTTTTTTGTTCCCAACCAATTTACTAACAGGATTTTGGTCTTCGAAAATGGAAAAGAATCACTAGCACCTTCCAAAGACGGATCAACTGCCTGTGCCAAAACAATATTGGCATTAAATAAATTTTCCAGCGTGATGCTAAGTTTACTAAATTAATTCATGTATAAAATTACGCTTTAGCAACCAAAATTCTATGTGAATGAGAAAAAGATAAAATCCTAAATTGTTATCAACTGTACTATGAATAATTTTGAAGAGGAAACTGCCTAGAGTTGGTGGATGCATTGGATATTGATAGAAAATCGGAAACGTGAAATAATGCAGGATGGTCTAGAGAGAGAGAGAGAGAGAGAGAGAGAGAGAGAGAGAGAGAGAGAGAGAGAGAGAGAGAGAGAAAGAGAGAGAGAGAGAGAGAGAGATAAAAGGCTGAGGAAAGGACTGAAGTGGGACAGTAAAAGCATAAAAAAGGTCAAGGTTACAAAGGTTGAAAGAAACCATTTATACATATGATCAGGGAGAGATCACACACAGAGCAAACTCAAGGAACAAATTTTTTATAAAATACTGCACATGTCCTTTTAATAAACACATGCTTTAACCCCCAGTGTAGAAACAGTGACACAACCATATCTACTAAATGTCTTTTGCCTTACATAATGGCTTAAAGCCTTCTTGGAAAAAATGAATATCTTCCAAAGCACTCGGGTGGAAAGGAGGAGAATAGAATTACTGAAAGGAAGGAGCTTGACTTGTGAATTAAAAACAAATGAAATGAAGACATACACTGAAGAATTAAAAATAAATGAAAGTAAAACAGACATAACAGCTGCTTAAGGAATAAAACAGATGAAAGGAAAAAAGACACAACAGATGGTTAAGAATATTAAAAAAATGAAAGGAAAACAGACACAGCTGCTGGTTCAGAATGAAAATAAATTAAGGAAAACAAAACACATATGCTTAAGAATTAAAAACAAAAATAGAAAACAAACACAACAATTGGTTAAGAATAAAATCCAAATGAAAGAAAACAGACACAGCCCATTAGCACATGGCTAAAAAAAAAACTAATGGAAAACAAACAGCTAAGAAAAAAAAACAATGAAAGGAGAGCAGATACAGTAGTTGTTATGAATGAAAGAGAAATTAGGGAAAACAAAAGACATCAGCTTAAGAATTTTAAAAAAGGAAAACAAACACAAAAGCCGCTTAAGAATTAAAAACAAAAATAGAAAACAAACACAACAATTGGTTAAGAATAAAATCCAAATGAAAGAAAACAGACACAGCCCATTAGCACATGGCTAAAAAAAAAACTAATGGAAAACAAACAGCTAAGAAAAAAAAACAATGAAAGGAGAGCAGATACAGTAGTTGTTATGAATGAAAGAGAAATTAGGGAAAACAAAAGACATCAGCTTAAGAATTTTAAAAAAGGAAAACAAACACAAAAGCCGCTTAAGAAATGAAAACAAATGCAAGGAAAACAGACACAACACCTGCTTAAGAATTAAACAATTAAAGGAGAACAGACATAGCAGATGCATAAAAATAAAAACAAGTGAAAATCAAACTGACACAACATATTCTTAAGAATATTAAAAAGAAATAAAAAGAAAACAAACTCAGCAGATAATTAAGAATTAAATAGAAATTAAGGAAAACAAAATGCAGCTACTTAAGAATTGAAAACAAATGAAAGAAAAAAACGGACACAGCCCCTAGGCTAAGGAATAAAAACAAATGAATTGAAAACAGACACAACCTAGAAATAAATACAAGTGAAATGGAAACGGACAGAAGATGCTTAAGAAATAAAACAAATAAAAGGAAACAGACACAGCAAAGGCTTGAGGGATAAAAACAAATGAAAGTAAAACAGACACAGCCTAGAAATAAAAACAAGTGAAATGGAAACGGACAGAAGGTGCTAAAGAAATAAAACAAATAAAAGGAAACAGACACAGCAAATGCTTAAGGGATAAAAACAAATGAAAGTAAAACAGACACAGCCTAGAAATAAAAACAAGTGAAATGGAAACGGACAGAAGGTGCTAAAGAAATAAAACAAATAAAAGGAAACAGTTGATGCTTAAGGGATAAAAACAAATGAAGGGAAAACAGACATATCCTAGAAATAAAACAAATGAAATTAAAATGGGACAGAAGATGCTTAAGAAATAAAAGGAAACAGACACAGCTGATGCTTACGAGATAAAAACAAATGAAAGAAAAATAGACACAGCAGCCGGTTAAGATTTGAGATAATGGAAGCTAAGAGTTAACTCGATCAAGATGACACATGACCTATATTGCTGCTATACCATTTACTATAGAACCACCCTTCTCCATTGACCAACAAGGAGATATTCGGTGTAGTGTGGGACAGCATTCCGCAGCTGACATCCTGATGATTGCCTTCCCTCCTGGCCTCAATCCCGGCAACACAAGGGTCTACAGCTATATATTTTATATACATTTTCCCTTCCTTTATCTAAATGTTTCTTTACTGATCTCTCAAACCTTGTGCGAGAGATACCCTCGTTGGTTTTAATTTTAAATTAATAAATAAAAATTCTCTCTTAGCACCAGTTGCTTCTTTTTATAATTATTTTAATTAAGATTTTAGTAGCGTCACGATTATTTCTTGTCTCGACTTGGTTCTCTATTTTCAAAATATCTTGTAAATTGTATTGCCTTCGCGTCGATTCTGAATGCTTGAAATTTTGGGGGGATTCTGTATAACTGAAGCCAAATTAGGAAAATCCGAGTCCTTGAAAGGTTGTAGAGTTGAATAATGTGGTCATAAGTTTGAGATGGTTTATTTGGGTTTTTTGGAAACTGAGTTCGTGTCTTCTTCGGCTTCATTGGCTGCTCAACACTGCTCCTTCTCATTTAGGATAAGGCCGAATTATAAAAAAAACATTGAAAGTATGGTTGTTAGTAGGTCCAGAACATTCTACTGCCCCCCCCACCTTTGTCCAGATTTATTCATTGACAATGTGTCTTTGACTTTGTGCAAGTATTTTAAGATTCTAGGTGAAATCCTTGAGTGCATTTTTTGGCAAATCATATCTGGTCTTTCTTATTCCATTGCAGAAAACATAGTATTTTGAGGTTGGTTTAGGATATTTGGGGAACAAGCCATCGTGATCAATTGTTTTAATTCATTTATTTTACCAGGTTTTGAATATTGTTTCTCAGTTTGACTCTCTTCAACTGACTCTCATTTTAAAGTGATGGATGAAAATTTGAGTAGGGTTAAATTTCTTATTCTAAACCTTAGTATCAATCTCTGGCACCGACGTTTATTTAGTTCATTTTGGATGTACATATGTTTTGTAAAAAGTTTCCCAATTATTATCACCCTGCGTATCCAGACCTTTCCCAAACTCATTCTAACAGTTTTGTCTTTCTTTTGTGAGATTCCACACCACACATTTTCAGCAAGTTTCATTCGAACAGTGACCAAGCTATGGAATGAGCTTCCTGGCCATGGAGCTCCAAAAGTTCAAATTGGTGGCCAATGCATTTTTGTGGAGCATACCATATAGTGATACCTTAATAATGGTTGTTCCTTTTTTATATAATTTATTATTCATGTAGAATTTCCTTTATCCTTACTGGGTTGCTTTCCCCACTGAAGCACTTGGTGCTGTAGCATTTTGCTTTTCCAACTGGGGTTGTACTTGGATACTAACAATACTAATAATAATAGCTCTTCTTGTTAGACCGGAAGGTACATACATCACTTGATACATGGTTCAAGATTTTTCAAAACCTCGAGGATATTACGCACGAGAAATTCTTCAAGTGTAGGCCATGAATGGTCTTTTGCAGTCTCCTTTTCTTATGTTCTTAAAAAATAGACTGGGGATCACGGTGCGAAATTGGGAAGATCATAATCTCGGACTATTTGGTTCGTAACTTGTTCATATACAAATGATGCCAAGCATTGATCGAAATTCCAATCCAACCATAAACTGGTTCTAATATTTATAAAAATATAATTTTCCTCTGTTGCTAGACCATCAGCATCTACCTAAGATGTATCCTTTCCAGGAAACGCGTTTTCAGGAATTCGTCGACTCTTCCATGACCGCCTTGATGGATGTAAGACGTGGCGGAGGAGAGCCTTCCTCCTCTTCAAATTTATTTTTTAATTGAGACCATAAAGTTTTTAGGAATGCTCAGTTTCCTCGTAGCTCTCGGCAACTCATATTCAAGTTATGAGACCACAGAAATGATCTGATTCCTTTGATAATGGGTGCCTTCTCTATTGTTATGCGCAGAGATCGTATCTGTAGACAAATTATTCATCGCACCCAGATCTTACAGAAGAGGCAGAGTTATTTTATTTTTTAATAGAAAGTGCTTCATTTGAATAGGGAATGTCTCAGGGCGAAAATGATTATTTTCAGCTTAGCAATCACGGACTGCAGAGTTTACAAAGGCGTATTGTAAATTGTTAATGGATTCATAGACGCTAGGAGAGAGAATGGCTGTGAGATAAGCGAGTAGAAGAATGTCATAAAGAGAGTTAAGAATATTTTAGCGGGATAAAATACCTATTGGTACTGATCTCGGTATATTCGAGGGATTGTTAGTAAAAAAGAGCCTTATTGTAAGTCCTTCCCCATCTCTCGTAAGGAAAAAGGAATTGAATATATAATAATATCTTGGCCTTATCAGTTATAAACCACGCTTGTTCCTGGAGTGCATACCAGATAACTTTATATCACCCATTACATTATGTGGTGGGGGTTTCGACACAACAGTTTGCTCTCACGTTTTATTTTTCTTCTCTCCTTTTTATACTCAAACATTCTCTTCTTCTATTTTTCGTGTCTACCTTTCTCTTTGTTGGTTGTTGCTTTGTAAGAAGTAAAAAGGAACACAAAATAACTGGTAGCTTAGCTACCTTATGCTCTTTCCTTTTGTCTCTCTTCACATCTTTATAATTGGGATGGACAAGGAGTGCCATAATCTGCCTGACGCCAAGAATAGGCAGGAACAATGGGGTCAGGTGGCCCCCAACTCGTCTCTCTCCATGAGAAGAGGACGGCGACTTATGCCCTTGCAGGCAGTCGCTCTAAATAGGCCCGAAAAACAAAACCATGAGAAGAGGAACTCGCGGACACTCTTCAATATGACCTTTACCCTCAATTCATGACATGATTTCAGACCTTACCCAATTTTGTATCAGATTGTTCATTCTCACTAGGCCTTTTCGCCCTTCACACATTCACCCTCGATCTCTCTCCCGGGTTTGATTTCTTAGGAGAGGAAGGGAACCTGGTTTAACTAACGATAGCATTCTTATTCAGTGGCGAAAGAATGAAGAACACAGAGAGAGCGAAGAGTTGATAAATAAAGTGGAAATAAAAAAAAAAGGTTATGGGTGACAAGTTCTTTACCAGACTTATTGGGTGTCGGTTCTTCAATCGCCATTTACTGGATCAGCGAAAATGCTGATCCAGAATATCGTTCTGAAATTGACCAACGAGTGCAGGGAATGTGAAGAAAGATCGTGGGTGAGGGCAGACAGGAGAAAAAAAACTAGAATGAGAGAGTTACCTAAGACCCAAAGTATGAATATATGGTGAAGATTGAAAGGATAAAGGTGGAAGAATAAAAAAAATAATTTCGTAAAGTATCAAGGGATAATGTTCCCCGAAGTACAAGTCCGTACACAGGGCACAAACGAAACTACAAGAGGATACATGTACATACATATGCGCACATATGCTGTACGCGAGGGAAACCCAACGATTTATACCGAATATCACCACCATCACGAGCGACGTGGGATTCAGTGACAGACGCCAAAGGGCGGGATCCTCCAAGGGCAGAATCACTTTAGGTGAGATCCCCGCCATGAATCCCATCCCCCAATCCCCTACTCTCACTGAAGGTCAACACCCGAGAATCGAAGACTGCGGCGGAGATTCAGAAATTATCAACTGATTTGGGCGGCGATTTCGTCTTCAGACCATTGGCATACTTGTCATTGTTTTATCAAACGCAAGAGACGCGCCAAGTTTCTACACCTGTCACTTTGTTCAGAGGATCCTGATGGACATCACTCAACTCCAAACCTACAATGTTGACCAGGTTTGTTCGGACCATTATGGTTTTCCTCAAACCTGAATCATTCCATTTATCATATTTTTATTTTTCTGTTCTCTCTCCGAGGAAAAAGAAAATTTGCTGCAAATGAAAGATTGCAATCCTCTTTGACGTGTTTTCGTGATGGAAGCAAAGGTCAAAACTAAATCATCTTCAATCTGAAAGAAAAATATGAATTGATAGAAAAAGATGATTTCCTAATAGAATCAAGTACGGGAAACTTATTTTCAATTCCACTTTTATATTTTTACTCTCGGTTTTTCATTTTCACTTTTTGTAAAAATTTAATTTTCATTTCACCGATTGAAAATGAAGATGATTTTTACTTTGAAAACTTATTTAGATCAGAAAAGAGCTCGATAAAGCTTTTTTTTTCCGATATCTTCATCCGTATTTTCACTATCCTAAATTCTTTAGAAAATCCTTGCCACACTTGCCTGGTTTTGCTTTATCTTATTGTTTCTCCTTACTTGTTTCTTTCCCTGCTTCTTTCCTGGCAGCTTATGACCTGTAATATGGATATCAGTTTATCAAGATGGGGTAATTATTATTTAATGAAAATAGAAAGTGAATGACGAAATTAAGGGTTCCTAAAAATATTAATTGGATGAAGATGATCAACCTGAACTAATCAAAGAAGGATTCACCCAACACAAGACCTAATCAAAAGGCGAATATGAATGACAATAGATACTATATACTTTGACTTGAGGTGTACAATCATAGAACAACGTGGAAAAGTATGGCATTAGAACCATCTAAAAAAATCCTTGTAATGGAATCCTGTCTTGGGTTAGTTTCATTTGAATTTATATTGGACTCTTTAATATCTGTGACTTCTTTCGTACAGCAAAAATACTCATTTCTAGAGAAAGAAAAAGAATGTCAGGTAGTATTGGCAAGAAAGAAATTTGTCATGGCTTATGATTGCTGCCTCTCTTTTATTGAAATGTAGGGACGCAATTTTGGTGGCGTAGGAATAGTAAGTTTGGATAAAAAACAATGATTTCGTATAGCTTGATATAGCAGCAGCTGCTGAAAAAAAACTCACTGAAATGCTTGGAAATTCTGTAATCAATGCTGATGATTTGTTTGATGAAATTGCCCTTGCTAACTCATCATGCCCCTAAAAATGTGACGAAGAGAAACGAAAGAAATGAGTTGTGAAGAAAAATGGCTGGAACTCTTCAACCACCTCAAAGTTCCAAGAATTTCGGCAAATATTTCGCTTACCGGGCACATCCTCCCCAGGTAATGAAAAACATTTGGTCTCAAGACAGAGAACTCATGATTGAAGACACGGTAAAAGGACAGCAGCATTGTAAGTTCAATAATGACTCGAGTTGCAATGAGTTCTTCATAAAAAAAATTTAAAATGGGATTTTTTTATTTGCAATAAAGCTCATATGTACGAAGACTTAGCAAAATACGATAAGAAAGTTTTCTAATAAAGTTTCTTATTCTTAGAATCCAATTTGGATGTAATTTCTGCTCCTGTGTTGTCTTTGATGTCAGTGATTTGTTTCACTTCGATAGATGTGGTGAAAGTTCAAGTGAAAAATAACTAGATTATCAAAGTGCCTCAAAAACTTTGTTATCTATATCGTAGAGGTACTATTTAGGGAAAGCACAAACATACATCTTGAGAAAAGGCATAATACAGATGAATTCTCTCTCATTCCATCTTTTCCCCCCCTTCCCCTTTCTGGATACGGAAAAGAGGAAAAGACCTGAATGCACTGAGGAAAGGAACACAACCAGGAATTTTGACAGTAAAGCACTAGTCTCAAAAACTAACTCCTAATTAATAATTTCCCAGTTCAGCCCAAGTCCCATCTTAAAAATAATGTCATTAGTTTATGTGGGGTTGTGAGTAACCACGCTATATACCTCCCGATTTTAATTATTTTATTCTCTATTTTCAGAGTACTTTCAGGAAGGACAAAATTGTTTTGATATCGACGTGAAAGTTGTGTATTTGTGATCGGACGCAGAACAATGCCGGTTCTGTAGACCATACGGCAAAGAACACGAGGGTGTGTGTCCTCCCGCATTCTTCCTCTTTACACGCGCACGTAAAAAGCCCCAAAGCAAACCATGTGTTTCTGATCTTTGTGACTCAAATTTAAGTGTTTGAAAAGTGATCCATCTCGATGAATGAGATCTGCGCCCCTTCGAGGGCGTCAACTAGTAGCAGCCATGGGCGGAGGCGGCACGGAAGTGACTCCGTGGACTCGACAGCAGCCATCACGCCTCCGACCCTGTTGAGGCGACACGCTTTACCTCTTGCGGCTTACTTACACAGTTCGGAATCACCTCCTGGGTTGGATACCTCGCAGCCTCTTCTCCTCTACCGAAGTTATGATACGACGAAGGTGAGTGGACCGTGTATTCCTCTAGCCAGAACCTTTGATTCGATACTCAGAGAGAGGGACAAGACAGGATGGGTCTTTTAAAAAAAAAGGTCGCTTTTCCATTATCGCAGTCGTGTCTTTCCTGGTTCGGTAGGTGGCGTTTTGCTAGTGTGAAGGAGTAGGGCATTCCAAAGGGAAGCCAAAATCTTTATTTACCATGGGCGGGCGGGGTAGTGAGTCAGGGAAAAACGCCCACTACATTTGTCAAATTTGGCACCAGACAACACGCGCTACCACAGTCTTAGTGCCATTAGGGAATCGAGCCACTCCTTTTGTGCCTCGACATTTTACTGGCCTTAATTGTGGTACGCCTTGTGGTATCCTACCTGTCATATAATGAAAATCCATCGTCGATGGTTGAGATTTGAGTTTGTGACACAGAAAAAAAAGCATTTCCAACTGACAAAATGAAACATAAGGCAGCAATAGGGAAAAGCAAAGAACAAACCAATAACATAGATGGAAAAGGAGACCGTGAAAAGGGAATGACTATCCCTAAAGTTAAATGCAGAGGGCGAGTAAATATGACCATGTATAGCTTGGTCTAAAAGAATGCCCTTGCGGAGTTCGACATACAGCTCCACCCGTGCCATGTGAAAACCCAATCATTATTCGAAACTAAGCAAAAAGAATCGAATGATAGAATTTTAAATAAAACTCACTTGCACTTTCATATAATGCAACACACTGATCGTTACTGTCTCTTTATCTATCAGACATATATAATGATTTTTGTTTTTAAGTTATGCTTCTGTACTTGTGGATGCACAACCAGTCTACTATACTAAACAATTGTCGCTCTTTAACATTCAACTTTACTGGTGCGTGTATTATAAAATACATCTGAATTTGTCTCCTTAGTAAAAATAATGAAATATATGCATAAATGGCGCCCACATTTGACAGAGAGAGAACATTTAAAGAAATCATTATACACAAATTTGCTGAAGGGTTGATGTTTTTCCCGTGGTGTTGCCTTGGCTATTGCGATTTCCAAAAGGTCATTCAAGGCGTTTACTTTTCCTGTAAATGTAGGTCCCATTAAGTGATGGAAGAATGATCACGGCAGGTCAAAGGAAAAAAAATAGAAAATGGTTGACAATATTTTTCAACACTTGATTACTCTTCATAAAAAAAACAGATGTGGGGAGTGCGTTCACGTCAAACGTCAGAAATAAAGAGAATAAACGAAAAGGAAAAGTAAATATTAATAATATTGGTATCAATGTATCAGTAATATAACAAACCTCATCAAGTCTAAATAATGGCCTAGGACGATGTGTGTGGTGGCGATTCATATGAAAATCTCGAAGGCAGATTCATCCAAATTAGTGCAATGATTCAAATGGACCAAATTTTAAACTTTAACAAGGAAAGTAAGTACCCTAGGAGACCTTACGGTCCATTCAAAGAGGGTACCTTTGGACTAGCAATCGAGCAGGCAAGGCTGCTCAATTGTTTTGCGTCCCTAAACGGCCACTTTTCAAGACTTTGTCCAGTCTTGACTTGAACTGGTCAACAGATTCACTGTTGACAACTTCCACTGGAAGTGCGTTCCACTTAGCGCAGATACTGTAGGTGAAAAAGTTTCCACACAGATTGCGGTTGTAACGCTTCAGTTCAAGTTTGAAGCCGTGATTGCGCGTTCTGTTCTCACTCAGTGTGAAAATATCCCGGTAGTCAACATTGTCGAACCCTCGAAGTATTTTGAAAACTTCGATGAGCTGACCACGTGAACATTCTTAGGAAGCAATTTGATTAGTTTTAATGTGTTGCGCCATTCACCTATTCAAATTTCTCTATTTTTCTTAATCTCGCTTATTCTTAGAGGTAAGTTTCAATTAAACTGCATATACAAACCGGCAGTAAGCTGGTACTATGGCAATGGTGGTGGCTAGTCATTAGTATAGCTCTTGAACGTGTCAGTGTGTACAAAGTTTCTACGATAAAGCGTAGAACCAAAACAACAATTAAATGGGGCATATTAAATTAGTATATGAATTTCCGATAAATTATCTTTTTTAACTCCTCACTGTGGTGTCCATTTTCATCAGAAAATTATCATTTGTTTCACCGTCAGACACTTATTGTCATGCATTCTTTTTTTCTTTTACCATCTACGGTTTGACATTTTTCTGTTTAATGAGTAAAATAGAAGTAAGTAATAATTCTTCCAGCTTTGCTTCTTTTTCCTCTATTTATGTCTATTTCCCAAGAAATATATATTATTTTTTCCATCTTTCGTCTTAGTCGCATCATATAAAGGGATAAACCATTTATCAGTTGTCTAAAACTTTAATCTATCAAAAGATCGTTCTTTCAATTTTAATACGAGTGAATTAAGAAATAAATATCTTTGCCAAATCCAGAGAAAAATATGCATCTCAACTTTTCTGAGTTAAAAAACAAAACGAGAATAAAAGCGAAATGTGCAAGATTTTTAGCGTATTAATCGAACCCATAGAATCAAGCCTAGCGATTATATGTACATACATATATGCGGTGAGAAAAATTTAGAAAATTATTAAATTATGCTTTACTGACGTCTTTATGACTCAAATTATTGCTTGAATCATCATATCTAAAGACATCAGTAAAGCATAATTTGATAATCTTTCTATACTTTTCTCACCGCATATACATACTCGTATATAAAGTTCATACATTTGAAAGGATACTTTTGCTTACTGGTTTATAATTCTACTACTGCTCAGGTTTGCCCCCTTGAGTGTCTTGAGCTCGTTCTGACTTTATAATACACCCTCCCGGTCCCCGTACTACTTAAGGAGGATGGAGTTTTTGATATGTGCTGCTTTAGTAGGATGTCCACCGAATACCCTCGCTCTACTTAGCTTTAGTACGATATCCACCAATGCTTTTATATAGAATTACCTTGCGAATATCTTGACTATCATGGGATTTAACACTGCTTCGAGTATAACTACCTAAAGTTTCTGATTAACGCATTTGGTTTTAAGAACTTAAGTTAATTTCGTGAGTGCTTGGTTTGGCGGGAAAATTCAAATTATTAGACGTTTTGAACTACGGTGCGATTCCCTGTAAGGAGAGGTTGCGAAGCCACTCCTCTTGTTAATCTATAGAGACGAGACGAGACGAGACGAGATTCTATAGATTCCTCCAACATCTGGAACCCCAACTACCGTGTGTAGCCACGATGAGGCACAACAGAAGTCTTGGTAATGGAAAGGCTGTGTATTGACAGGGGAAGGCTTCTTACGCGCTCGGCTTTCCTTTTCGCCACAAGGGCTAGCCAGCGGCGGAAGCTGCAAGCGAGAAGGCAAGCAAAGTAGGCATTTAACATTAAAGTACAGGTCCACCGGTTGGTGGACACGCCCTGGCACCTACCAACCACTACACCTCCCCCCTGCCTTGTGGGTTTTGCCTTTTTAGGCAAAGGCTAGAGGAAGGATACCTCGATCGCAAACCAGGATCGGGAGTGACTATAGACGAGCACCAACAGACCGGTGTCTCGGCAGCTCCCTGCAGACGAGGATGAAGCCTGGTCGTCTCGAGCCCCTCCTGTCACCAGGGTCCTTCTTCGTTCGGTCAAGATATGGGTTCGAAGACTGTACACATTCCTACCCGTTTAAACCTAATGCAGGTTTGATGCGCTCAATATGAGGGCATCCGTCATTATCGATCTCTATGGACTTCCCAAAGCCAAGCCTCAAAGATGCTAAGAAAAAAACGAAACTGACTTTGTTCTAAGCATTTAGAGGTGATATTGGAGGTGTTTATGCATGAACACTATTTAAATATAAAGAATTTTTTTAAATCGTTTGTGTTCTAAAAAAAGTTTGTTCACGTTAATTTTGTTAACCTTTTATATAATTGTAAATTCGCCGGTCGCCCTCGTACTAAAGTGTAATGACGCTGGTAGACATACTAAAGCAGCACCAGTTATACTCTGTCATCCCCGACTCTGTTCACTATTCTTGATTTACTATTCATGCAAATTTTCCGATTATTTGCCTATTTTTCCACTCTCCATTTCTTTTATCTTTAAGAAAGATTAAAACAATATTCCATTTTATGTTTAGACGGAAAGATGGCGCACTCCTCTGTGTGAAACAGAATTCATGGTTCTGTGTGACTATGCTCGTAGTGGGGAATTTGTTGCTGGTAGTTTTGAATGCACCCTCCCGAACTCAAAATACCATGTTGATTGGTTTATATATTAGCTCTTTTCGTATGATATTTTTATTAATGTTTTTTATGCTCCTCATCATTTTCCTCCTGCCCCACCTTATCTTCGTGGATAACAACGAATTCCATTCTCCCCAACTCTTTCACACTTTTTTGGACATCACGCATAAATTATCGGGCGAGGGAAAGATTAGAAGTCACATACGAGTAATACATGACATAAGCTTATCTTTACTAGATTATTTTTAAGGTTGCCTTTCTTTACAAGCTGTCAGTTTACAATTGCTGTAGCTATAGAAACTCACTCATTTGATCTACAGGATATCCCTAAAGTCTGGACAAATAGGAAATATCAAAATGGTCTCCTCGTTCACCAGACCTTACCCCCCATCCCCACCTTGACTTATTTTTCAGGGGTATGCTAAAGGAGAAGGTCCACTCAATGAAAATTAAAGACACGAGACACCTGAAGGAACACATCATAAATTAATGTGCTCAAATTGACAGAAATTTGGAGTTAATTCATCAGGTTTATGTGAATTTCGCAAAGCGCATCAAACTTTGCAACACAAATGAGGGATATCAAATGACCGAGGGGAGAAGGACCCTGGTGGCAGGAAAGGCTCGAGACGACTAACCTTCATCCCCGGATGCAGGGAGCTGCCGAGACACCAGTCTCACCTATAAGCACTCCCGATCTTAGTTTGTGATCGAGGTCTCCTTTGCCTTAAAAGGCAGAACCCACATGGCAGAGGGGAAGGTGCAGTGGTTGGTAGTTGCCAGGGTGTCTCCAGACATCGGTGAGCCTGCTCACCGTACCTCTGGGCCCCACTGCTGCTCTGACATCCCCTGCTGATTTAGCCTGGGGCTACACAACCAGCTACCGTGTGTGGCCAGAAAAAATATATATGATTATCGAATGTTTTGGACTTTTTCAAGCAAAAATAATTACAAATGATGAAGTTCAGAAAATGTATTAAAATTAAGGCATGGCTGGGATTTTTTGTAATTTTTAGTATATAAAAGCAAATTTAAATGGGAAAAAAAGATCTGAGGATTGTTTTTTATTCCGTATATCAAAACAATTCTCACAAAAGTTTTTTCTTGCCTCTAAGCTTAAAAAATAATCATGGATCTGAAAAAACCTAGACCAAGAGTAAATTATTCGAAGATTTGTATTGGAACTCTTTTAAATTTTCTTTAGACCAAAAACCCCACTGCTAAAGCCAGATAGGCCGTAGACTACAGACCGAAGGTCTGCCTGCGAAGCGCAAGTTCCTCCTGTATGGAAGAATGGCGAAGCCGCTCCTCTTGTATTTTAATTAAATAAAATTTAGTTTAAGTTTCATTATTGTAACTATGCATTTTTTCCTGTGTCTAGATTTTAGGGGCACAATATATATGAATTTAGTGATTAGTTTTTAACATATGAGTTTAATAAGGCATAATAGCGCCTCTCGGAACTTTTGACACAGTTCAGGTTGCGTTCCTTTCTTCGTAGCTTAGTAGCAACGCCTGTGCTTCGTACGTGTGATGTCACTGGTTGGAATTTGAGGTTGATTTTTCGTCTTACCATAGGTTTGTTGGATATCCATCTCCATCTACAAGCATGGCTTTGTTTAAGCTAGGATAAAGTGATTACACTAGATTTTGCCTGTTTCTCTGCTAGGAATAAATTGGATAAAATTTTTAGGTCAATAATATAAAACACAAATCCAAGGATGTAAAAGGGATTTTTTTCATATATTTAAGAATTAAAAAATGGCCATAAAACACTTTTCATTCTTTCTGCGGATTTCTTTTTACGAATTTAGTTGTTTAGTAATTTGAAATAAGAGCAGCGCATGAGATCTAAGCTACTAAAGCTTGAAAAACTGCTTCATATTGGTGAATGACTGTCTTAAGAGTAATATTTCGATGGCGGAGAGTGTCTAACACACTTTACAAAGTCACAAAACGTTAATATTTTGACCCGATTAAGCAACTTAAGAATTTTTCCAGGACACCGTTTTAAGTTATCATGAGACTCCGAATTTACGCTCACGCGATTGTTTTTTTTAATTTTTATTTTCCACGCGCTTTAGGCTACTAAAAACTGTAATATTGCTTCGTATCGTTGCAATAGTGTCCCAGGAGTAATATTTGGATAGCGGAGAGGGTACATCACATGTTATAAAGTCACAAATAGATAATATTTCAACCCGATGCTGAAACAATAATTGTTCTACGCGCCACCTTGAAATGCTAACGCTCGCGCGCGCGTTTCACTATTTGTTTGAGAGTCGGATTAAGTTTCGCTCGTTCGATCGTTTACGGTAAATTTCCAGAACATCCCCACCACAATTTGTTTGTCCATCAGGTGAATTTTTTTGACGTTTTAAGGCTTACCATCGAGTTAGCTTCACATTTATGTGAGCACAGCTACCAGGAAAATTAAGCACTTATCGGCAAAAATAAGCGATTTGCGGAGATAACGAGGATCATAAATGGCTAACCTAATCAAACCTAACCTTATCTAACTTAACCTAAACAGGCCTAGCCTAACCTAACATTTTTATGACGTTTGGTTTGGTTAGGTTAGATTATATTGAGTTAGGTTAGCGATTATGATCGTCTTTGTTCCCGCAAACTGCTTATTTTCGCCAAAGATTGATTACATGTCGTGGTAGCTGTGCTCATAACTTATACTCGTAACTTATACTCATCATATCAGACTAGCAAAAACAAACAACGGTAAATTTTAAGAACATCCCCACCAATTATTTCAGGCATTAAAGTGTATTTTTCTTACGTTTTTAGGTGTCAGGAATACGAATATGATGTTTAATATCGCCGAATTAAATTAGTTTCTGGATAAAAGGTTTGCTTTATTTATAATTATTTTAATTCAATACGATTGCCCAGAACGCACCGCAAAAAAACAACACAAATAACATTGTGCCGTTTAACGACATCTGTCAACCAACTGCCTTTGAATTCAAACTTAATGCTAGGCTTTTCGAATTCTGTATATTACGAGTTGATTAGAATTAGTGGGAAGGTGAAGGTGCAACCCTCCACTAATAAAGGGTACGGTGTAGGGTAAGCCTCCATTTCGACAATAATCACCTTAGGGTTCGAATTCAAATGCGTTAGCCAGAGATCGTTAGGCGCTCCAATGTTATTGTTTTTAGAAACTGACAAAAGAAAGATACGCGCACTCTCGGCAATCGGATTGAATTAAATTAATTATAATAAAGCAAACCTTTTATCCAGAAATTAAGTCAATTAAGGCCGTATTAACATCATATTCATGTTTTGACACTTAAAACTGAATAAAAATACATTCTAATGCCGGATATAGTTAGCGGGGATGTTCTTAAAATTTACCCAAACAATCTAAACTCTGTGAACGTCAAATAGTTCAAAATATTCGGATTTTCTTTATTATGGCGCAATTTCGTCTCCTCAGCCAGATGGCTGAAAGGCCGGTTACTCGAGTGATTATGCTGTATCATCATTAGTGTTACGATATCCTCTGTTTTGTTTTTTTAGAAGCATACAAATTATTTTCACCCTTAAAACAGTGCGGTGTGTTTTCAGGGGGATTTGCAGGGAAACGTTCGAGTGTTTCATGTATGCAGTTCCTGATCGATCGGCAGAAATATTATTAATCTATAGTTAATCCTTGCTAGAGACACGGTATAAACATTTGACTCTTAATCACTCGCATAACTTTAAAGATCCAGAAACAGGTGCCAACATAAAATAAATAGAGTCGCTTTGGGCCAAGGCGAAAATGGGGAATAAAATAGTGTGGAACTGCTCGTTCTCTGATCGACTCCTATATGTGAAAATTTTTATGGAAGCAACGAAATAAAGGACACGACTTAGTTGTTCAAATTTACAAAGACATTGTAAAGTTTTATCTATTAAATAATGTTTAGCTTTTACTTTTTTTTAACTTTCCTTAGCTTTTATTTTTTTAGTTTCCTCTTATTCGCCCCCCAAACCCCCAAAATACTTCTAACATAGGAATGATCCCATCCTTTGCTTTCCCACATGAGAAAGGCAACTCCGTCTCCTCAGCCGGCCGTTCAGCCATCTGGCTTAGGAGACGAAATTGCGCCATAATAAGAGAAAAGATCCAAATATTAAATTAAGAAAAACAAATTAATATACTTTGCATTTAGAGTATCACTCACGCAATAGAAAGTAGGTCGCTAATATCATGCTTAATTACTTTTTATTAATGAATATTTTTTTAATGCCGCAAAGGAGATTGCTTCTCTGTTGAATTAATAATTATCTGTCAAATGCTATAAATATTTTTAATGTGCGTCCTTTACTTTAGTAGTTGACTTGTAGGAATTTACCCAATTTTCTTTTTTTCCTACAAATAGAAATAAATCTCGGGGTAACTTATCTTTACCAGTTTACTTGGTCTGTGATCTTTACAAGCTGAGTTTTAGACTGTTGATCTTTACAAAATCCAAATTTTCCCATAATCTAGTGTAGTTAAATAGTCAAGCAAGGTCATATAGGTCACTCTCGACTACGCAACTTCTTGGTTATTTAATGATCAACTTCCCAAAATGGTTACCTGAGCAATTTTGACTTATTAACTGATCCGCCAGGAACAAAAGGCGCCCAACTAATTAATGACTTAATCAGTTTTAATGTTCCTCTGTAAAGTTACTCATTAGCTGCATAACCATCTCTATTGTTAACAGTTCTATCATACACTACCACTAAAAATGTCGGGTTTTGTGCATTCGCTTTACAAACTGTTCTAATTTTGAGAAATCTTTAACTTAGCTATCGTGAACATCTGCGTTTCTATTAATTAATGTAGCAAATCTGATAGGATGTAAGTGAAAGTGTTAGGATTAAAAAATACTTTGGTTAATAAAGCCTCTCTCAATGGAAAGAGAAAATACCGTTAGGCTTTTTTTTTCTTTTTTGTTTGACAACATTCCAATAATTCCAGCCACTATTCATCGAAGGAAAATTTGAGTGAAAATCTAAATTGCTGGTTTCAATTTGTAAAGAATGGAAATTTTAAAGAACCATTCACCAACTTTTCTAAAATACTTCATTCCCAAGGGTATCATTGGGAAAAAGATTGTCTTTATTCAGAATTATGAACTAGCAAAGACACAAAGATCCACTCGAAGCTAATTCAAAAAAATGTTCCTCGGTACAGTTGCTACTTAGTTCTACGCCACTTTATTTAAGTGTAATCATGGATGCGGGTCTTTTATTATTTTCAGGCAATTTATATTAAATAACGAAACAAATTCTCTAATTAATGCAAGTATTTTTTCTCGATACATTGAACAATACAAAAATATATGTAAATGACTGCCAGTGTGTTAACAATTTACAGAAGAAACCTAAGAGAGTGAAGTGATTAACTTAAAGCTCAGTCGAAATAAATTGATTCATCTGATTAATTACACATACGGTTCGATACCAACAGTCTCCCGATGCGAATTTAATGAGACATAGAGATTTAATCCCCAAATGATTGACGGAGTGAACTCCCGCCTTTACAAGTTTATGGGTCACATGGGAATAACCAAAGTCATTGTCTCAATGTTCTCTAACATGACTTAGGCGATTTAATAGTAATTGGTGAATTTACCGAGAACCCTGAAAAGTAACAACGAGATGTAGTATCAAATATTATGAAACGAGGAAAAAGAAAAGTAATGAGTAAATGAAGATAAGAGTAATGAACATGATCGAGAATGATTAAGATTGTTCGTTGGGGGTAATCTCTAAGGATAAGTGTATCCAAGACTTTGGATACACCTTGCTCGGAAACCTCACTATAAGAGTTCCGAGTCGAAAAGAACCCCAGAATTTGTCGCAGAGTGCCACTGTTGTACTATAAGAAACGAATATCCTTCGGTCAACAGCTGAAATTTAATCCGTGACTAACGAGTGAAAAGTTCCGATACAGATTCCCTCATTTAGGAATTAGTGGCTTTGGGATTTATTTCACGGATTGATGCCTGATTCTTGGGAATAGAAAGAAATCCATCATATACTAAATACAGAAAGAGAGCGGAAACTGACAGATTAAAATAACAAGCGAATAAACAGAAAGACCAGGAATAGTGAAAACATGATCAAATGGTGTCTGAGAAGGTGCATTAAAAACCACTAGAACCAAACTCGGAGGATTTTCTGCCCTTCGATTGTGGAACTAAAAAAAATGAAAATGTGTGGAAGATACAGGGTAAGGTAAGTAATTTGTCGCTGTAGGCAACTCTGAATTCAGCCCATGCGTGTTGTTTGGCGTCGGTTCTCTTCTGTCTATCATTGGAGACTCAGTTGCGCATCGTATGTAAAGGAAGCAATACCATGGCTGAATTCAATCTTTCAAAACAAATAAAAAAGCAAGCTGTACTGCTTGGTATTCACGCTAGGGCATCCTTGTAAAGATTTCCGAGCGCTTAGATGTCGATCTGAGTACAGTGAAGACGATCACCAAAGAGACGGACGTCTGGTTGTGATTACGAGGGTGCAGCCGCTCGAAAACCTCTATCTAAGCGTTTTGAGGCGAAAAAAACCCACTAACTTATCGCAGAGATCCAAGCCATTATCGACAACGATCCCAACAAGTCAATGAGGTCCATAGCCAGAGACAAGGGAGTGCTAGAATGTCTCACCGGCAGATAGCGCATGAGGACATCGGCTACTACTCAAACAAATGAGAAAGGGCCAGTTTCAGGCGCAGAATATGAAAAGTAAGCGGGAGAAACATATGCAAAGCTTGTAAACAAACTGAAACATCCCCTTCAACCCTGATATGCTTTGGTTCGTCTCAGACAAGAAGAATTTCTGCCAGGACCAGGCAGTGAACATGCAAAGCAACCTCTGGCTTACTGTGTCCCCCAAAGATGGACCGAGAGTCATGAAGACTAAGATCCCAATCTATATCATGGTGTTCGGGGTTGGTCAAATGCGAGGGCCATGTTATGTCCCAGTTTATCTTCACGGAGGGCTACATAAAGTACCTGAAGGAGTTGGTATTGCCCTGGATCCAGGAGGTAGCTGGTGGAAGGCTGTACGTGTGGCAGGCGAATTCTGCACCATGCCACACAAGCAAGGGAGCAAGAGGATCCAGTTTTGGCTGTCAGACAATTTCTTTGACCACATCACTCTAACATCTGGCCTCCAAACTCCCAAGACTCCAACCCCCCTGGACTTTTATGTGTGGAGTGCGGTTGAGAGAGAGAGAGAACGACAATTCTCCGCGCAGCACCAAGATGGATCTTAGGTTTAGAACCACCATAGTCTAGTCTTTACCAGTTAAACAAAGAGGGATGGGGGTGTAGAGGCATCGAGAAGGCATGTATCAGGTCCCGATGACACTTGAAAGCTGTGGTTGAGGATGAAGGCGATTTTATTAAATAAAATGAGTAATACAATTCTTTTAGCTCTTTAGCGTAACTTTAGTAAATATATCTCAATAAATCAACTTTTTGTTCTTTTATATTGAAGTTAGGTGACAAATTACCCAGCCCCCCTGTAATATCGCCCCAGAAACCTCCTGTAGGCATTGGGGCCGGGAGGGAATGCATCTAAGAGCGTTAGGGCCGGAAGAAAACCGGGGTTCAGTGAAAAGGGAAGAGGGGAAAGTGGAATAAATGGCTAGACAGGAGAGACTTGACAGAAGTAAAAAAAAACGTGATAAGAAGAAGAATGCGCCAAACGAAGTCATATTGGAACCTGAGGCAAGGAGGGTCAAAAAGCTGCTAATAACAACGCGGCCGCTTCAAATCGCCATTACGGTGGTAGAAAGGGAGATTAAATACTACACATCTCATCTGCAAGGTTACCTCTTACCACCCATTACCAACACCTGCGTTTCTTTTCAGTAGTGTCTCAATTCATGGTCCCAATTTCCCGCAGCCCGAGGCAGTGGGTCAGTTCAATTTAAAGTAATGAGATGAAGAGCCTCAGGGTGGGTCACTCACACATTCTCAATGTTGGACGCGCACGCATACATACACATGCAAACATGCAATCATGAAGCGATGTGTCGCTTTGGCAGGACATTCCGTCTTATTCTTACATTTGACTCCTTGTGGGGTCTGGGAAGAGGTTTCGGGAGGCAGAAAAGCCTGGAGAGCTGAGATCAAGACAGGGGTAGTCAATTTTGAGGAAGACCCAAGAGCCTGGGGAGCTGAGATCAAGACAGGGATAGTCAATGATGAGGAAGGCCAAAGAGCCTGGAGAGTTGAGATCAAGACAGGGGTAGTCAATTTTGAGGAAGACCGAAGGGCCTGGAGATTTGAGATCAAGACAGGGGTAGTCAATTTCGAGGAAGACCGAAGAGCCTGGAGAGCTGAGATCAAGAAAGGGGTAGTCAATTTTGAGGATGACCGAAGAGCCTGGGGAGCTGAGATGAAGTCAGGGGTAGTTAATTTTGAGGAGAATAGAAGAGCAAGAATAGAAACTAAAAAGCAGGGGAGACTGGAGGGTAGGAACCAACCAAGGACAGAATTACCACCAGGGCTGGACTACCCAGTTTACCACAGAATGTTCAGGGCACGGCTCGGGCTCTAAGTCACTACAGAGCCCTACTGTCAACCCATCAGTCATCACCGATGGACGTCGGACCCGAATCTTCTGGAAAGAAGTGGAGTCAACGACGAGAACGTTAATTAGTTTAATTTAGGTTAGGTAACTATGGTTTAATTCCTAACTAAAACTTACTATTAGTTTAGGCTTGGTGACGATGGTTCAATGTTTAAATAAACCGAACCTACTTTATTTTACCTTCCAGCCCCCCGCTACATTTCTTCTGAAAAGTAGTGGGCCACTAGGAATGCCACCACGTCCTAAGGATAGGTCTATAGGTCCTTGAGGTCGGAGATGTTGTGGGGCCTTGCGTCATGTGTTTGGTGTTCCGTCAATCGAGGATGTTTTTGGTGTTTTCAGTGTGTTAGTTGCATATGGTGGAAGTTAGTGACGTGATGAAGTTTATTGTGTTTGTACTATTGGAGTAATGTGGAGTGACCTGACCTTAGTTTCGACAGGATGACTTTGTGTCCAGTAGTGATTTCTCTGATTTAGGGGGGACGGGATTATTTGGGATATTGTTTGGTGGTAGAGCATTCATGTAATAGTGGTGTGGATGTGTCTTGATAGATTGCGGTTTGGTGGTGGCAGGAATAGGTTACGGAACTGTTTTTCAAAGTAGTGTGCTAGGGGTTTATTTTTTTATGTCTATGTGGTGGGGAATTCATTTTCAGGTGGTGGTAGTTGGTGTAGGATAGGTTCAGCAATCTGTTAAGGTGTTGGGTTCCGATCATGTCTAAGTGAACGTTCATTGGTTGTATCTTTGTTAAGCGTGTAGGTGTGGGGTTGGTGTGATTCGAGTGCATCCCGTGATACACTAAAATTCACACTTGGCATAAAGATTCATAACTTCCTACATCTTCACTTTGCCATTCTCTTGACGAACCTTACCTCACAAACTTTGGACCAAGGTACCCTCGTTGGTCATTCAAAAGGAAAACAACTTTCGTTGCAGAACGAGAGCAGGTGTTTAAAAGAAAAGTGACACAGAAAGTATCTTCCTTCTTGTACTCGAGTTTGGTATCAATCCCGCATTTGGACTTCCTCTAAAATCTCCTATTTTCTTTAAAGATCCTTCTCCCCACTTTATGGCAAAAATACCACCGTGGCTATATATATATATATATATATATATATATATATATATATATATATATATATATATATATATATATATATATATATATATATATATATATATATATATATATACCTCATGAACGCAAGAGAATGATGAAGTCAATCCACCTTCATCGCAGGAAAGAGAAAAGGGAATAATTTTAATGGGAAATATTTATTTCTTACTTCGAAAAAATCCGAGCTGGAGTGGGATTCGAGCCGTACACATTGAGGCAGCGAGCAACCGCTTTGATCTTAATTAAACCGCCCTTTAGACCACTGGGCTACGCTCGCTGCCTCAGCGTGCCTGGTTCGAATCGCTTTCCTACACGGATTTTTTCGAAAAAGAGTAATAAAAATATTACTGCAAGGAAAAATTATTCCGTTTTCTCTTTCAGCGTGGTTTAATATATATATATATATATATATATATATATATATATATATATATATATATATATGCGGTTAAAAGGCTATTTTTTGGCAAACCAGTCTTCCTCAAAGCCTTCGGAAGGAGCTCTTCTCACATACACGAAAAGGTAGCACTTAAAATAGGCGTTCTCTCAGATAGCCAAAAAAACTATCTTTCGATTAGCGTTTTCAAGTGTCACCCTTGCTTTTCGAAGAGAATCGAAAATTTGTTTGATTCTCCATTTTCGCGACACCTTATAAATTAAGAAATATTATTGCAGTAACGCAATTAATTATGCGGTTAAAAGGCTATTTTTTGGCAAATCAGTCTTCCTCAAAGCCTTCAGAAGAAGCTCTTCTCACATACACGAAAAGGTAGCACTTAAAATAGGCGTTCTCTCAGATTACCAAAAAACTATCTTTCGATTAGCGTTTTCAAGTGTCACCCTTGCTTTTCGAAGAGAATGGAAAATTTGTTTGATTCTCCATTTTCGCCACACCTCCGATCGTTTGGTACAGGTATATTGATGATGTCGTTTGCTTGTGGCCTAATTCCAAAGATGTTAATGTTTTTCTTACCAGACTCAATTGTCTCGTCCCTTCAATTAAATTTGCCCATGAGTTGGAAAATAATAGAACCCTTACCTTTCTTGATCTTCTTATTCATAGAACTCATACATGTTTTAAATACTCCATCTTTCGTAAGCCTACTAATTTAAATTCTTATATTCATTTTTACTCTTCTCACAGCCCTAAAGTTAAACGCTCTGTTTTTTCTTCTATGTTTCTACGGGCATTACGTGTTGTGAGCCCGGAATATATGGATTTGGAATTTTCCAATATCTTTGAAATTGGCCATAAACTTAGTTACCCCTACCCGTTTCTTCAAAACTGTCTTTCTTCTGCTAAAAAGACATTTTATCAAACTGCCCCTACTCTCCCTTTTAATAGTAATAATAATTTAGTTCTACCTTTTTCTCTTTGTTTTAGTGATCTTCCCGTCTTTTGAATAACTTTAACATTTCTGTTGCTTTAATTGTAATAGTTTGGGAGGAGGGGGAGTTTATTCAGTTGAGTGTTCTGGTTGTCTAAGTAAATATTACGGACAAACAGGTAAACAACTTTCTGTTCGCATAAATCAACATAAATATAATGTCCGAAGAGGGGAAGATAACAGTGCTTTATTTGTCCATATGTCAGATAAGAACCATTTAATTAACTGGAACTCGGCCAAATTTATTTATCGTTCCAATGACCATGTAAAAAGGAACATCATTGAATGTGCTTTTATAAGCCAATGTGATAATTTTAACCTTTCCCCTGGTTTATATAAAATAGATGCTATAATTAAAAGATTAATACTCAAAGAAATTAGTTTTGTCTTGCGTTCCTAGTGTTTTTTTTTATATACATTCTTTAGTTATGTGGCCCCTATTTTATTAATTTTTTTTATTATTATTCGTTTTTATTTTTTAATTGTCACTGCTCTGTTTTGTACTTTGTATTTTTTTCCCCTTTTGCTCATCGTGTCTTATAATCTCCCTCGTTAGGCTATCTCCATTTCTTTGAATCTGTTACCCTTTCCTTCGACTTAGTTTGACCTTACTACCTGCTTCTTGTAATCCTTAATGTGTTTTTTTTACCTTTTCCCTTCCCTCTTCCTCATTGGTGATTTCTTGTTTTTGAGGCGGTCTTTCATATTTTTCTTTCGTACATATACCTCTAATATAATACTATTTCTTGTAGTTATCCTTGATAAGGAACTTAATAAAGTTCGAAAGTACTTGGAAACACCTTTTAATTTTTTCCTGCGGGATATTGCATTCATATATATATATATATATATATATATATATATATATATATATATATATATATATATATATATATATATATATATATATATATATATATATATATATATATATAAGTCCCAGGTCACATCAGAGGTGGCCACGTTTAATCGTTAAAATGTAACGGAATTTAACCCTAAAGTGTTAACGTTAATTATTTTATCATTATAAAACAGTACAGAAAACGGGGGAGAGGGTGATTTTTGTTCTAAAATGAGAAAACTTTTAACGAATTAACGAAATGACGATTAACTGTGCCTCACTCTTGTGGTAATAAAGGAAAACCGTGAGAAGGGTAAAATTAAAAAAAAATCCCCCGAAAAAGGTGGCGAAGTGAAACAAGTGAAAATGTATCAGAGTTGCCAAAGAAGAGACTACTCGGGGTCCTCTTATCGAAGAATGCCATAATTCTCATGAACCTGCCACAAATCTTTAAGGAAGCTTGACCTCCTCTGGCCAGTCAAAGATATAGACGAAAAAAAAGGAAAATGTTCTCATCTGGCAACACTCCTAAAATGATGCAACGCTGCAACAGATTTCTGTAAACAATGTCGATCTATATTTCTAATTCCACCTCATTTCTGCTGTGCCACTTTTTGTATTCAACGTAACTCATAAACGTACAATGAACATACACATCTTTGGTCAAAAGTATAAACTTTTTAGAATTTATCATATTCATAAATGTGTATGATAATAATGTGCATTTTGCTAATATGTTTCAATTTCTTAGTATTTTACTAAATGTTGTACAATTAATGAACTGGTATGTTTTCTAAAGTCAGAATTTAACCAACATATTTATCTTTCACCTTAATATACATATAATTTTTGTCTATTCAATATCATTCTAAATAAGTATTATGAGAAACTAAAGAACTTATAGAAGCAGAGAGAGCACAAATCCAACTTCTCCATAGCCAAAGGTTAGCACAATAGAAAGTACTATAGAAATATGTTCAAGATATGCTGTCAAACCGACTCTAAAAGGATATGAACAGACTAAGAATTTTATACCAAAGAAGACAAGTGACAAAAAAACGTCTTACAAGACCAAGAAAGGTCATATCTATCACTCGGGCTTCACTACAGATTTGTAGAAAAATATCTTCTAAACTTGCTTGGAAGTTCATTGAAGCTTTAAGTTGCAAAATATCACCCAGAAGAGTTAGGAGCCGTACATTCAAGGGCTAAAGGGTAGCAAGGTGAGAAAGAAGCCATGGATATCTGGGATCAACAGTAAAAAACGATTTCAGTGAGCTAAAAATCACAAAAATTGGAGACATGAACAATAGTCTAGTTATCTGGTCAGATGTAAGTAATTATCAGGTATGTAAGAAAGACTATTGTTTTGTTGTTTTGCATGTAATTCCATTTGAATATAGGTATCTTGGAAGAAAATTATTTACAATTTTAACTTGTTGTAACAATTTTGCAGATTTTTAACACTTTTGGAGCTACCTTTGCGAGGCGAGAGGAAAAATTACAATCTTAGTGGGGAAAGAAATTTGTAAAAATTTGGTTAAATTCATGCTAAGAAGGATTATGACTGTGATTGAAGCAAAAGTGGTTCCAACTAAGTATAAAAATAATTGGAGCAATTAATGTGTTTAGAATTAATGAAATGATGAGTTTTCAGGGGTTTTGAATGTGCCAAATCATATTTCCAGTTTTTTGACAAATCTCTTCAAAAGTATCTTACATATATGACACTATTTTCGGTTATGGTTAATGGGTGATTACAAGGAAGCCACCGAGCAAATCCCCCTAACTGGATTGTAAAGTACCTGGCGAGTATTTCAGCCACATTCTGCTTACAAATAAATGTGAAAACAAAGTTGATGGCCTCAATGAATGAAGTAAAGGTTAGATAGTGAAAGAGATGGAAACCATATCTTTGGCAAATTAAACGTAATAGAGTTGTGTATGAGCAATTTTAGATAGAGTGTCGTGTTTATTCATTATTGCATTATATTACGTTATTATTTGCATTATTGTTATTGAATGTTCCTGCACCAGTGCGTTAATGTTCATGTATTTGCTTCTTTGCATACGTGTGAATTTAGTTGTGTAGATGCAAATGAGTGTTGAATAAAGCCCTTAAATATTTCGTTTTGCTCCGTCCTTTCACTTCGATGATGACCCTGTAAAAGAACAACCTCTAACCCGCCCCTCCTCCCCCCACCAATTTATCGGAGATCATGTGGTATGGTATCCCGCCATGGACGACGTCATTTCCTATCCGAACATTCTCGAATTTTCGAATCCTGGAAGATATTTCCCAATCCTGCGAACTCGTCCGAAGCCCCTCCCACCGATTACGAGGTGGGAAAGAGCCGCTCTGTCTCGCCCTTGCTGCTAAATGATGAATCGGCTCCGCCTCTGGATTAATATGTCTGGAGCTTGTGACTCCTTTCTACAAACTCCCCCTTCCCCTTCAGAATCGGGCATACAAATACTCGGGTTATTCTGTAGTTCGACGAGTTCAGCTCGCACCTCAAGGCCGTCCTTATCATCTCGTCCCGTGAGCGTTCGTCAAACAGCATACTTCTTCAGCCGTGATTCTACCCAAGTCAACTGGTAGCTTCTGTGAACGGCAATCCTTTGAATTTGCGCAACAGTCTCCCGTCGTTTAATCGAACCGAAGAAAATCTCCATCGATTACCTTTGAGGAAAAGGAGATTCCTTTTTTAGTGGAATTACGAGAATTCTCACATTCCACGTCGAACGTCATCTTTGAAGTTTGGCTATTTTCATCGGAAGGTTGGTTCGGATCGTGCCCCACCTGCCTCATTCGGATTGTACACCACTTGCCTCATCAGATCGTTCACCACTCGCCTCATCCAGAGAAGGAGCTTCCTCGAAGTCATTGACCCCTCTTTTGATCTGAGCCTAGTTACATTAATCAATTAATGCCATTTGATAATCCCTCCTCATAATAATTATCAAGAGACTCTTTCAAATTTAAATAATTCCCCTTTGCCTATTATTATTCTTATTTTGATATTTGTAAATAAAATTATATTTTGTTGTTTCATCTTTAACTAACCGTGAACAATACTCTCGGCCTATTCAAGTAAATCTCGCTAACCATTTAGGCACTCTGTTTGATTATTAAGGATTTGAAACCCAACGCCTCAAGCGTAACCTCCTAGTCGGTCGTTAATCTCTACGAACAGTCCTTTAACGGTTCGCGTTGCAGTAGGAGATTAAGTCACCCCCCTTCACACACACACACATAATATAGGAGTAGTGTATAGTATAGAGTAGTTGTACCACGACAGACCCCTAACAACAACTCGGCTGCCAAAAAAAATGCCAACACTGCAATTGACAAGTCTGTTCTTTCCGTCGAAAAGCAATCTGTGATGTTCTCGAGATTATAGGGCCAAATCTTATACTATTTATAGGGAGTCAACATTGACTCCCAAAAAAACAAAGTCAGTTTGACTCTCCCCCGCGGATGAAAAGAAAAGGTAAATTTTGTTATTTTACTAATACCCGATGAAGTAAATGTATTAATTAAACATTATAAAATACAGCAAGATAAATTAACGTGGAATTTAACACGTAATAATAGTGTAATATATGATTATGCACTATGTAATATTATTATCTAGATTGCGAGTGGAAAAATTAGGATCTTTGTAGTATACACTGATTATCACCAGTTAGAATAATATTTCTCCTTAGCACGATAGTAGAACAAGTTGTACTACACCGCACAATCCTCGTTGGAAGGGTCAGTGGGAACGATACAACGACATAATTTGCAAGAACACAACACTCGATCAATGGGAAGTTGTTTTACAGGATGCCATATATTCTATTCGATCCTTGCTCTCTACGGCTAAAATACTCCCTCTCTGGAGCGGCTATTCAACTACTAACGAAGAACATACAATAGTTTTCAACTCCCTGGTCTGTTCCTTTAGGGCAACATAACATTTCTTTTATTTTTAACCCTTTTACTGAGGAAGCCAAGTTATTCTCAGCCAGCTAACCCACAGCACGCCCATGTTCGCCTTGTCTACGAGAGAAAAACGACCGTTACTTTAAGTGAACTCGACCTGCTTGGCGAACAATTCCTGACCCTTCAAACATCACCTTATGGTCAACTGAAACACCTTTATTGAAGAATCCGCAACACATTTGGACAGGTCGCTTGTTCACAATGAACACATTAGGGATGCGGAGTTCCAAATGTATAACGTTAATTCTTCGGAGTCTTATCCACCGTTTAGTTTATCACTTCGAGTCAGAAAACCTGTTTCTACTAAGGAGTTTTCATATTTTTCAGCTGGTGGCGTAATATTTTTTATGTTATGACTGTCTATTTAGTTTGTATATTTTTTTACATAAAAACGCGTATTAGTCTTTTTATAAGAAGGAAGAAAGACATATTTGTTTATTATTGTATTATATTACTTTATTTGTATTATTATTATGGAATGTTGTTCCATCTGTGCATTAATGTTCATGTATTTGTTTCTTGCAGACGTGTGAATTCGTTGTGAGTATGCAAATGTGTGCTGAATAAAACCATTAAATATTTGCTTTTATTCCGGATCAGTGAAGTATTATTGGTGACAAACTGGTTAATCTTGGAAAATTCCTGCAATGCAAGTGTTAGGTCGAGCTCTTTGCAGATAAGCTCGTGCTATGGCTTAAGAAAGAGAGGTTGACGGTTCAAAAGTACATAATTTTCGGGCAAGACATTCACTAATAAGAAAAATAGGTAAATTTTTAGATTATCCGAGAATAGGGTCCATTAGGGCCGTTGTATAGCTGTAATTCGATCGCTCTTTCCGGGAAATAATAATAATCACGACCAAGTGTCATCAATCTGCTAACTTAATTTTATGTGCCCGGTCATTAAATTGAAAAAAAACACATATATATATATATATATATATATATATATATATATATATATATATATATATATATATATATATATATATATATATATATATTGTAATATTAACATATTGTAAGCCTAAGATTTAAATCGATCGAGATAATTGCGTGAAACATATTCATGGCCTCAGTGATGGCCATGGATGTATTCTACAATCCTAAAATATTACCAATTCTGCCATATTATCGGATAACACGACCATATCTCATCTTCGATATTTATTATGGTTCCTCTGTCTCGTGTTCTAAAATCTACATAGCAGTTAACTCAAATGGAGAGGAGCTTACTCTAGCCCAGTGGATAAGGCATTTGATTTTCACGACTGTATACCGGGCTCAATTTCCGGCGAGAGCGGACGCACAAAAAAAAATTAGCCTCGCAGAGGGCAGAAGAGAATAAGGTAGAACGTCGATTCTGAGGCATATACGCTGAAAGCTCCCGCCACATACAGTTGGTCAAATTAGTCATGACATATTTTTCAAAATGTTTGGGACAAAAGTTAACTACGATATAATTATTTATATACGTTTTATAAATCCTCGGATAGGCTTGAATGGCGCCACTAGGCTCTGCTTTCTGCCCTGCAAAGTAATATTTTTTATCGCCTGTTTAATTGTTAAATAAATTATAACGCTAAAAATACTTTAAAATAGGCAATTACTAATGCGAAGATTTTTTTATATGCCCAATTAAAACTTCAGTAAATATATAAAGCTAAATAAGCTAGGAAATAGCCACATTTCATAAATTTGGCAGTCCTGTTTAGAAACAAAACCATATCAAAATGTTTCAACAGTAGTGCTTAAAATACCGCAATGGTGTAAAAAAAGAGTTAATTAATTACTTGATTTAATTTAAATGTAGTATCATGTATATTTAGAACTAAATATACTCCAAACACTCACTCTCTCATCAAATAATAATATATTAAATTGTCACTCAATGAACGAAATCAGCGTAGAATGATATGACTAATTGTGGCAGCTGCACGTCACCATACACATATAGCCAGCCATAGCTCTGTGTTTTGTTTCCTCCGTCATCTCTACTTACACAGGCAAAATATCACTCTTATGTCCTTGAACTTGTCTAAATGTTTTTCATATTTTCACTGACACTAGCGAGAGGTTCAAAACACAGTACTACCGCTCTATCTGTACCTTCTCCTCTAACAAGGACCATCCACCGGTGACAAAAGGTTTGACAGCGATTGTCATTCCAATCTTTATGTGGATTTCATTATCTAGTGAGGGGACTTATTCCACAATTGAAGAACTCAAGAAGAGTTGCAAGCCAAAAAACGATAGTCCAGATTTTTCATCGGACTAGAATCTGACAGAGAACATATGGGACACTACCGAGACACTAATATGGGGTGATTAAATGCAATATCACTAATCATCATCATCATCATCATCATCATCATCACTAACTCTATAATTTAAGAAGGGGATTTTTTTTAGTATTTGAATAATAATTTCATCTTAGTTTGGTTATGACTTATGGTTTTTTTTTCAAAGTTCAGAAATAAATATAACGGCCGTATGCTAAGAAAAATGTGAAATGCACTTTTATCAGATTTAGTGTAGCTTACAATTTTTTATAAATTTATTACATGCAAAAGGCTAAAATGTAAAATACTTAAAATAAAATAGGTTTTTTGCTCAAATGTGCATTTCACATTTGTTTTAGCAAACGGCCGTAAGTATCGAAATTTTATGAAATTTTAAAACCCAAAGAATTACAAATGGTGAAGTTCAGAAATTTATTTTTATATATCTTCTATAATTCTATATTTTAGCAACGTGATATTTTGAAAGGGGGGAAATTTAGTTTATAGTTCCTTGGTAAAATTATTTGAATTGGCGAAATTCAGAAAATTTATACAAATATTAACCATTGCTGCTTTTTTTTTAGATTTTAAATTTAATTTTAAGTGCAAGAGAACTATAAAAGGTATCTAAATTCCGTTTTTTGCTTTCAAAAAAGGAAGATTGAAAGTATCTTAATATGAAAATTCTCATGAATAGGGAGGAGGTTACTGAGATATTAATTTTTTTTAAATGCGTCATTTTTTTGAGGAGAAGGGAGGCACCCGGTATATGTACATTGTAAGAAATATATTATTCGCTACCTTAAAAAGGCAAATTAAAATAGTCAATATAGGAGTTTCCATTAACTCAAAATATATCAGTGAGTTTTCTTGTTTTACTATTGCCTGGTTTCAATATAATTTTTAAAGTAATGTGCGTGTCTTTCAATCATCATCATATCTTTCTATAAACAATGTAGTTATCCGAATTTACATATGATTCTGTCACGCTTAGAAATAAGTTTGATAGCTAAATTTTGCATATCTTCCAAAATAGGAGATACCTAAATACATTCAAGTTTACGGATCCCTCCTCTTACTATATAACCTCTTTCATTATATACCCTTTCTTATTATATATCCCTTTTTAATATATAACCCCTTTCACTCTATAACCCTTTTCACTACTTCACTCTATAACTCCTCTTACAATATAATCACTCTCACTATCTAATAAGAATTGCAAGCATTTCCAAATACTTGCCTGAAATTTAGTGTCTTAAAAATATGCCATTCTTTGAGTTGATTCGTATACAAAAAGGAGTTACAAGACAAGGGAAAGGTGGGCTACAATAATGTTAGAAATCCAAGAATGTTAAACTAAATTACTCTAAATTGTACGTTTCTTCTTTTGCTCAGATTCGCGCAGCTTCCCTTCAGATCGGAACAGACCACAACCTCCTGCCAGTGGGACCAACCTTAGTTATTCCTGATTCATATACAGGTAAGGTTAAGGCTTTTTGTTTTAGCGTAGCGTCCTACAAATTTAAGGACATATTCTGTGTCTGGTCATCCTGTTGAAATAACTCTTCCATCCATGGCTCTAACCAGTATAATGCCTAAGATTATTTCCTTAATTTTTCTCTTCCTATCTTCGAGTGAGTCTTGGGAGGGAAAACTCTCTGCAATCATTTTGCTTTCCATTCTACCTTGTATAATATTGATTTTTACTCCTTTGCCTCAGTAATTAGACTTTATTCGCTCCTTTCATGCTGCTACTTGTAATTTTCCTCCTCTCTACCCAATTCCAAAAGCCTTTGGTTTTTCTCCATTCGTCCCCTCTACCCATTCCACAAGAGTTTTATCTTTCCCCATTCTTCCCCTATACCCAATTCAGACGAGAATGAGAGTATTTGTGTCCTGTAAATTTATTAGACGAATTTATATGTGGAAATAAACATCAGTTCATTTACTCATAGAATCTCTTGAACTTGTTCTTGGCTATACTTCTGATGAAACCACAAAAATGATTTAGCTGGATCGTCTACTGACCTTGCTTCTAAAAAGTAAGCCAGTGAGAGGAGGCCGATAATGGAAAAACAATGGTAGGCAGTTTAATAATAAATTGTAGAACGGCTAAAGCGTAAGGCAATTCTCAGTTAATTATATCTTACAGGTTGGTTTTCAATTATAACGTCCAAAGGTCGATCTGCACCTTTTTATACAACAATTGAAGAAGTCGCTGAAGCGAAGCTTTCATTCTTCTTAACTCGTTTGGAAATTCCTGCCTACGTCAAAGAAGTGGATTCCTTGGGTAAGTGAAAGAGCAACCATTTTAGGTCTATCATTAGATTGCACAATATATATTTTTTATTGCTTAATTTTTCAGTAGATATTATAAAAACGATATACCTCTGATTTTTATTTTTCATCATCCCAAACTACCTAATTTCGAGGGATTTCTCAGATTAATTTATATGTGACGTTCATAATGTGATTAATGATTTACACTTCGAAAGAATTGAATTAACTGAAGAATGCGCACCTCAAAAAAAAACAACTGAAAAATGCGCACTTAAACTTTAGCTAATAAACGAATGCGGTCTTTTTATTTTATTTAAAATCTAACCTAACCACATATCATGTGTGTGTGGGGCTTCCATTTCACCTTTACGCTAGTGGTGGCAGCTGAAAAAAAAGAAGTGAAACTAAATTAAAACTGTAAGTTTAAACTAGACCAACTGAAGATGCACATTCAATTTTACCCGAATGGAGAATGTGCTCATTCCGGGTCTTTGGGTTGTATATTCTTCAGTAGATCTAATTAAGTTTAGCAATTCGGCCAAATTTATTATTTGACTGCAATGTTCCATTTGAAACTATATCATTCATTTGATTTTTTTGTGTGTGTATTATATTTTATTTAATCACATTTTAACCTATTGCCCCTTACAAAAGGAGAAATGCGGGAATATTGAGTTCTTCTAGACTTCTTATTGGCTGAGTCAGGGGTTCTCAGACTTATAGGACCTAAGGGAACTTTGAGTAACTATTACTTTTCATTGACAAGTTAAAACTACCTAGATGATTAATGTATAGGAAAACTCGAAAACGTTTGGGCGCCTACAGAAAACGATTGTTTTTAAGACTAACTTGAGTATTTATTTTTACTTACCATATTAATTTTATTAGGTTGTCAAGAAATCAATTTGCCGCAAGCTATTCAAAGATAACTGCCTAGGTAGTGATTGGGCAATCGTTTTATGTGTCCGTGACAAATTGGCCAAATCTTTAGAAAAAGATTCCTAATCTAAGGCGGTAAAAAATATATTGAAAGTAATTATTGTAGGTTGAATGAATGTATAAGTTAGCGAATATAGTCGATGAATTTTTAATTAAAAGTCGATTTGCCCTGTTGACTACATAAATATTTTTAATAGCGTTTAAGAGTGTAATTTTGATGCATACATATATACACCTACATAAGTTAAAGACTGTATTTAACTTCAGTGAAAGTGTAAACAATAATTTTGAGCTTTTTGCTTTCTAAAGAGTTATTGGCTTTTTAAATTTTGTTAACAAAATTTAAAAAGTCATATTAAATATGCCAGATAGTATCAATATACTGGCATCATATCGTAGAGTTAAATGGCTTTGAATAGCATATTAGTTTCTTTTTATAATTTTTTTTATTACCACTATGCTGCCAGTTTATTTCTTTATTCCTTTTTATTTAGTATTGTTCCTAAAAATTGTATTTTATTAAAACTTAGTTATGAAGTTTGATATTTTTTTAAAGGTGAGCCTGAGTTTCGGCTGCCGAAAAAAGTTGTAGGCGTGTCCCTTTGGTCTTACGTCCCTTTTACGCTAGCAATTCCTAGCAATCTCTCAAATTGTGTTTGGGTGCCACATAAAATGTCTGAAGGAGATAACGGTAACAACGTGTGAATATTCCTTCAGAATAGCAAGAGCAATTGGCCCGTGAGCAATTTCTGGACAGAATTGTTACGCATGATGAAATGTGGGTTCTTTACTGCAATATTAATCACATTAAACAATGGCCTGATTGTAAACAAAATCCATTGCTACTCCTAGACGTGGTCTCCAACGGAAGAACGCTATGCTTTTTCTGAAGTTGAAAGGAGTCATTTATTATGAGCTCCTCAATAATAGGCAAACAGTTACTGCAGACCTCCCAATATTTCAACAATTGCAACGTATAAAGGAATCTCTTGAACAAAAAGGCCATTCACTGGTTAACTGAAAGGGTGGCCTACTCCTTCACGATAATACACACACACACACACACACACGTGACAAATTTGTCCTAAGGAAAATTTATGTCTCTTGTTATTAAGCTCTTATTCATCCTACATATTCACAGTTTACTTTGATCTGGATCAAGAAAAGGATATCAAATCATATATTTCATTAAAACCTAATGAATTCTTTAAGAAACGGTGAGAGAACAATGGTTAATGATGGAAATTAGTTTGTTGAATAAATGCATTTTTTATATATTAAAAATGATTTTACTTTTCTTTGAAAAATCATTAATTACTTGACAACCTAATAAATAATAAACCTTTGTGAAAATCGGGGTTCTCGCGGCCTAGGGGATACAACAATGGATCTCCAATCCTGGGGACTCTGGTTCAATTTGCGACGAGAGCCGAAACAAAAGGTTTCGAAGCTCGTAGGGAGCTACCGCCAATCGCAGAATGAAGCCCGAGTCTCGCGAAGGGCGGCCAGTTTCAACCACGTTCGAATTAAACACAACAAACATCACTCTTCCACCTCTCGAGATCCGCCTAGGTAGTTTTGAGTCCTTAATTTGCCTTAAATCACAGAAGGGTTCGCAACGGTTACTAGTTGGTAAAAGAAAAAAAAAGTAGTACGTACTACCGTCCGTCCTCCCCCTCCCGCGCCAACGAGAACCGGCATATGGTGCACTCGGGCTTGTCAATTATTATTCTAATTTTAATGTTGGTTTCATTCTCCGTTCGGGGGACCCCGCACAAATGAACGGGATGACTAGCGAGACCTGGAAACGTTAAGGAGTTAAAAAATAACATTGTTTTCAAGCCCTACATGAGTACTGTATTCTAACTTGACATAACCTAACACAACATAAAATTTAAGCATGAAAATAGCTCCTAGGACCTATCTAAGTTATCCCAGTCAGAGTAACTCAAAACCGATCAAGCCACCACCATAGTATAATCTGCATCTATTGGGTAGCGTTATCAGCCATCAACCACTAGTGTGGTCAATTTCACTTAACATAACATAATTTAACGACCTTAATAAGAATGAAAAAGGGCGTTAAACCCTATTCAAAAATTGATTCCCAAGAGACCAATGAAAATAAAGTCATGGAACAAACCTCTATTTTTTTGCTATTTTGTAATGCGTTGTTTCGATGTTACCTGCAGTTAATTTCCTTTCAGATGGGGATCGAATCTCCTACCGAAGAATGAACATTCAAGGTGGCCATGTTTTGAAGCTTCTCGGCATTTTTGAAGATTTAAATTCAAAAAAGATTTTCGTAGAAAGTTCGTGTGGTCGTAACAAATACATACAGTGTCTTAACCATTCCAACCAGGTTCGTTTCAAAGGTTTATCCAATGTAGTCCTCGGGTAATGAATCCTACCCTTGGGTATTCAAACTCTGTTTTTAATCATCATCATCATCATCATCACTAACTCTATAATTTAAGAATGGGATTTTTTGGAGTAGATAAATAATAATTTCATCTTAGTTTGGTTATGACTTGAGTATATTTTAAATTTTTATCAAGGTAATTTCTAAGGATTTCTTTAGAGTTTGAAAAAACAAAATAGTTTAGTTCAGAAAAAAAATAAATATGATTATCCAATGCTTTATAGCTATATTTTAGCAACGTGAATTTTGAAAGGGAAAAATAGTTTAGAGTTCATTTTTAAAATTATTATAATCGGCGAAGTTCAGAAAATTTATAAAAATTTAACCATGGCTGCTTTTTTTCGATTTTAAATTTTAATATTAGTAGCGAAGCGCAAGCTTCCCCTGTAGTGGGGAGTGGCAAAGCCACTTCCTTTTTTTTTATAGTTTCTTTTGAACCAATAGGATCATGGATACATGGCCTACGGCTTAACGCGAGTTCTGAACCATGGATCGCCACGCCATCATTGGTAATCGCCGCAAAATCTACTTTAATCAGGCCCGTATCCGATAGCTAACCAAATATGCACTCAGTTATTTTGTAGCCGGGGTACCCGAAGTATCATCTTTGCCTTAATATTGAACGTGAGAGATTTCTACCGAGTTCCAATTACCTTTGCCATTCCTCATCGGTCTTTACCTATTGGGTATGCAAGGTATGGTCAGAAAATTTATTCTTTGTGTATGAAAAAAGTGATTCAAAAATTTTATCCTTATTCTTTTTTCTCCTTCAGATAATTTACGTGCCATTTTCTGTGACGGGACGATTTTTTGAAACTGCTCATCGAGGATCGACAGACCTCAACCAGGTTTTCCTCATATCTCAAATTTTAGCCTCTTTCCATCTGCCCCTCAACGTCCGACTTGTTTGTGGTTTTATGCCAAGGGTACCCCCTGCGTTTACTGGTAGGTAACTACCAAGTTACCGTTTAAACATCAAAAATGTCCTTGTCTGAGAACTCACCCACCCCATAAGTATTCATTCTCCCTTATGTCACTGTCATCTTGTCTACTGTGAAAGACAAAATGATATATGTTTATATTAATTACTGAGAAAGAAAAAACTGGTATAAGAGGGCATGTTTGCTCATCAGAAAACATGAAAATGAGAAAATTTATACCACACTAACTTTGAGCCTTTTGTGTGTATTTCAAATCTCCCAGTAAGGTGTTTTTACTGAAGGGGCGGATTACTTTATAAACCTGAAGTTTCCCCCTAAAAAAGATCAAATATAAGCGGCAAGCTGCTCTGAGAGACGCTATGGCTTCCTTCACCTCTTTGCTTCGCATTCATGTGTGAATTCTTTCGACAAAATTTGCCTTGTTAAATCACCAGCCACAAAGGCAACCCACAGAAATTAGAATAAGACGAAATTAAGAGCGTATTTTTCCCCCCTTAGATATTCGGATAGCATTTTTTTATTATTATTATTTAAACATAAAAATATAAGACTGCACATTTAAAAACATTTTTCTTTTTAATAGGCTTGCTTCGTCTCGACAAAATTAAAAAGGAGGCTGTAATTTTAGCTTGTACCATAACTTCGGAGGCAAAGGCGACACTGCTCGAAATGGACGTTGAATCCAACTTCCTTCTACGGCCAGTCACAGATCCTCTGTACGCAAAGACGCCCATCTTCCTCAAGTCAGTTTCTTATTGCTCTGACGAGGCAGACCCATGGCAACGACAAATTAAGGTGATTTAGCTCGTTATATGAAAATAACACTCTTACAGTTCCTAAAATGTTTTGCCTTGGGAATGGAGCATTGGCGCCATAAAAAAAATTAAATAATTTTTAGAGAGATAAAGAGATAGAATAACATATGTTTTTTCAATGTAATTGTCATCCATAGGCAGCCATAGTACAGAAGGAAAACCTTCCTTCTCATTGACGTCTTTACGAATTCGTTGATGGCGTCACATTATCCTCTAAATTAGTGGTTTACAAACTTTTCCCAGGGCTGTGATGCATTGCGCCTCTCATTCCACAGCACGGATGTCTTAATAAAAAACTAAAAAATCCAATTCTAACATATATTGAAATTAATGTTTAAACTTATTTATATTTAACATTAAGAATTGACGCATAACAAAGTAGCTTGCAGATGAAAATAATGCAAAAAAAAACATATCCCCCGAGATAAAATAAAAATAATACAATGTATGAGCTTGCTTCTCCGAACATATATTTTTATACGAGTCACTGTATGTAGATGATAAAGTCACACGTAGCTCATGTTCTATGCTCTACCAAATGTAATATTGTATTATTACAACAGCAAGAGCAGAAATCATTGTTAGTAACAGGTAAAATGTGGCAAATGGTAGTAATATTAGCGTTGTTTTATTTGATAAGGCAACTTATTTTTTTTAGTCATTCGTAACCAATACTGAAAAATTGCTTCATTCTTAAGACTCAATTTTAAATTAGTGTTACAAGAAGTTTAATTAGTTTTACTAAATAAAATGACTAATGCTACTTCAGTACTTACACGCATGGAAATTAAATAAAAATGAATTCGTTTCATCTGCTTGCGCTTCAAGGACCTATGTTGGTAGTACCAAGTTGGCGATTTACCAATGCCCTCACGAGCCTCTCAGTTTGGAAACCACTGACCTAACTCGTCTCATATGGACATATACGCTCATCATGTAATCCATCTTTTTTATATACTTACACTTTTTCATGTAAATTTAATATACACTCAGACCCTAACTACAATTTTCATGACTGTGACAACCTATCATACTACTTAACTTAAAAAAAACCCTCAATGTACTGTGAATCGATCAAGTGAGTGGAATGAGGGGTATATGTAATGGAGGATGTGTAGCAAACGCATTCTTTCAGCACAATGATGTGTATCAAAAAGCATGGGTTGGGCAAAGGAGAAGGGGAGAACTTAAAGGTAAAAAATACTGCTGGACGTTAAATCTGTATGAATGAATGTGAGGTTAAATCTGTATAAATGAATGTGAGGTTAAATTTGTATGAATGATGAGTATGGGGTTGTCCAATCACATGGTTATGCTATTAGGTTAAATTGGTTGGTGGTTGGATGATAAGACGTGAGGAAGATGGAAAGGAAGAGAGAAGCAGAATTTTCACTATAAATTAATTACCGGATGTTATATGTGATTGTTAAATTTACGCATATTCTTTTTCTTTATTAAATATGAAGGACTCATGACAGGAATATAGAGGAGATATTCCTCCCTCTGAGGAGTCTTAGAAATGGGCATTGATGATTAATAATGATCTTACAAATCATTTATAATAATAAATTACAGTATTTCACACAGAAGTGAGCTCTAACTCTCTCAAATCCGTTTTTTTTTCCACAATTCAGAAAATTATAAATTGTAGTTTTGGGACGTCAGCTGAGGTATAAAACTGAATTTAATAATTAATGCTGAGATATACCTGCATTTTAGATATATATCATATAAGGTACATTCGATCGAAACGGTTTAAAACCTGTTTGTTTATATATATATATATATATATATATATATTATTACGTAACTCTTCTTGAATAGCAGAATACAACTATGGCTTAAAAAAAAAGAAATATAGACATAAACAGGTCTGAAATTTGTGGATTGGCTAGCCCCTCTTGAATTCCCGCCTGTCCTTTGGGGACGTTGTGGGTGTAATAAGTGGTTATCTTTTGCACTCAGTTAAGGCATGAAAGTTGAGTGAAGTGAAGGGTGTACTTAGACACAATATTGATATTAATCTGAATTCCATTTGCAGGTGATACATCACGTGACCGAAAGTGAAGCCGGTTCATCTCTTCCTCGAGGTAAAAATATTGCCGCAATGGATGAAGCTGGAGGAGATATGAATTCTTTCTTGTGCAACTTTGAAAGAATACGAGGGAGAGAAAGGGAAGGAAGTAGGATAAAAGGAGAAAGAGGAAAAACAACCAAATTCCGCGATAAAAGCAGAGATGCGAAAAAATCCGTAGAAATAAATAAAGAAAACCGACAGAGAGAGAATGAAGAGTTTAGATTTAAAGTAAAGGTCATGGATAAGATCCAAGATCTTTCCCGCAACCGTCAGTGCGTGGTCAATGGCGAATTTATCTCAATTCGTCCTGGAGAAAAGCTGTCTGGAAAGAAAGGATTTGACAACAGGAAAGTGTCCAAACAAAACACTTACATTTTTCAAAATGAAAAGTTTCTGAAACACCAGGAAAAGCGACGAACCTTCGCTGATTCTGAGATCCCCCCCTCCCCAAAATCCGTCGAGAGCCAGGAATACGCCACCGTTCTTGATGATATCAGTCATGAAACGGAAGAGTTCAGGCTTCCTTGGTCATGTGACGCACAGTACGCGGAAATATGTGACGGGAAAACTGTATCGGATTCAAAAAGTGGAATCGTCAAAGTAATAAACACGAGAACCTAAGGTTTCTTTCATTGTGAATTTAATACTTTACCAATTTAGGCAGTGAATACTGAGAGTTGAAATTGAAGTGTACTTTAATATTTACCGTAATTTGCGAGTTAAATATGTTGACGAGTTTGAACATATCTAAGATCAAGTATTACCTACCTATAAACGGTTACTCTTAATTTTACTCTTTAAATGAAAGATGATGTTGATGACTCTCTAGTCAGATTTTACTTTGTGTAAGATTTTTCGTAAAACTAAATTCCATTTTTCATTGTCTTAATCCCACGTGGAGAGGAAACATTTTGATAAAGGAACAAAAATGGTCTGCTCAATGTTTTCTTGATTTCGAAGTGTATAAAATGAATAGCAAAAAGAGTTGGTTTCCTGCAGAGTAGATAAAACGCCGAGAGTTGGTCCAGGAAAGTGCTTGCGCGCATGCTATTATTTAGTACTGGTCCATAGATTTGCAAATCTGTTGTAACTCAGTATCCAATACTTCACTATTTTAGTGTCTTAGCAATATAAACGAATACCTGCATATCGTTACCTTATCTTGTTAGGAAATGAGTCATGTTTATGCATGAAATACGCAAACATGAGAACAGTTGCTTATCCTCAATTTTTGAATATTTGTCCTTAGTAAGGTCACTCAGTGATGTACCATACGACTGACCTAACTGAAGCTAAGGAACAAAATAATACAATGCATACGTAGTGTGCATATTTTTATTATTATTAATGAATATTGTTAACGACTTTGAAATAATAATAACTCGTATAATAATTTCGATTATTTCAGTAGTAGAAATGTAGCTAATTAAGTTGCCTGTATCTGATTGGTGCTGGTTCTTGTCCCTCAATTCAGTCTGCTCTAGCGAATCTGATGTGGGCTCAGATCTCCAACATTTCTCGCCTAATTATTGCCTCGAGATAACACTTCTCAGCAATCCGTGGTATTCATCTCACCGCTAAATAAAACCGTTAATGGAAATACAGAAAAAACAATATATTAAATGACAAAACAGTTTTAAATATATCTAAATCAAAAGTTTATATTTACTTCTTACATAAATATTTACAAGACAATTGTGCATTTAGATGGTGTCGAAAGTCTACAAAACGTGCAATGCCTGGAATTCAGAACTTGTTATGCCTTCCTCTTGATGTATTTATAATTTTATTCGAATTGTTCCCCCGTTTACGTGGGCTAAATGTCAGTGAAAAAAGAATTAATTAAGGAAAGTAGTTATTTAGGAATCCATAGTGAACGGTAAATGCAGGTAATGTCCCGTGATTTATTCATATTTACTGTTATATTTAGATGTAGACCTTTTCAGATCAATGGCCTGAAATCGCATGAAGATTTTGCTGAATGCTTCATCTGTGCAATTAAATTTAACCATAAAATTATGGTGGTTTCTATTACTATTAATTATTGTCGTGCTAAACTGTTGTTAATGTCATTCAATGAGAACCAATAATAATAATGATGATGATAATAATAAATTTTAACGAGTTTAAATTTGGGGGAGTGGGGGAAAGATTTTTCAACGTTTCTTACATTGGAAGGGAAATTGGCACAAGGATGGAGTGAAGTTAAATTTTATAGTATTCATTTTCATGAGTCAGAAAGAACACCCATACATTCCTCCATTACGCATCGTAAAAGCTGTTAAGCCAGTGTAGTGGGCTTCGGGCCTGGGGAGCCGCGGCCACGAAGGCTTTATCCTACAAGGGCGACACGCAATGACGGCAATGGGCGTGTCTTTGGCGAACCCCGCCAAGCCATTTCGGTTAATCCCAATCAATGTGTGAATCGCGTGGGTATATGGGATACGTGGAAAAGAGGGGAGTGGCCGTTAATGTCTTTAAAATAGGGGTATCCCAGATGCTTGCTCTATGTAAGACGATCATGAAAGGCGATGAAGAGTTTGGGTAGGATAGAGTGAATGGAGTACTTACTACCAAGTGTGGATCAGGGTGGTAGGAGTGAAGAGGGTGTGGTAGGGCTTTTGAGTAATGAATGACATAATGCAATGGTTGGATATGAATGTGTGAGCTCGAGAATTATGTGAGTGAAGTTGAGATTTGTAAAGGAAAAATTTTGTGTGGTTGTAGTGTATAAACCTACAATGATAGAAGGGAAGCTGGGGAAGAGAAGTTCCGGAATGAGTTGGAACGAGTGGTGGGTGGAATTGGTAATAGGCGCTACTTGATTGTTGTAGAAGATATGAATGGACGGATAGTTGAGAGAATGTGAGAGCGGATAACTGGAGCTTTTGGTACATCCTGAGAGAATGAAGATGGAGAGAGATGAAGTGTATTTGCGGTGAAAACTGTAAGAGGGATGAGTAATGGACTATCTTGTGTTGTGTAATACTAATTTGGTTGGCGCATAGATGAGAAGACGTGAAGAAGGTGGAAAGGGAAAGAGAATCAGAGCGAAAAGTTTTTAAATCAAAGATAAATGGGATAGTATGTGAGTAGAAGAAATAATTATAGCATGGATCTAGGGCAAATGGGAAACAAATTCGTGGTAGTAGTAGTAATTAATTCCAGGTGTCCGAAAACGTTTTGCCGAATATATATATATATATATATATATATATATATATATATATATATATATATATATATATATATATATATATATATATATATTGTTGAAGACCATGGTATATTTCGCCTTGATCAATTTCCTTTGGCAACTTTCAATTTTTCTTAGTCTTTTTTAATCCATCAGGTGGATGGTAGATAACAACAAACAGCAATTTGAGGAGAACTCCGTGTTAAAATTCACGTATGAATTGAACACGGGAAATAACCTCCCTTTTCTGGACGTAGAGGTACAAAACATCAACTGTAATTACGTCACAAAACTATATAGAAAAGGTACAGACATGGGAAGATGCCTCAACGCGGATGTTGAATGTCCTGAAAGGTACAAAAAAGTGTAATCGGCTCATACATCCGCCGAGCATACAACTGCTGCTCCACGTGGGAACTTTCCATCAAGCAATCTCTCGCGTAAAACAAACCTTCGTAACAATAGTTTCCCAAACAGCATGATTGAAAAACAACTTCACTCATTTTTAAGTATGCAATTCAAAGATACGGATAAAACAAAATGTAAGCAGGACGCAGTAAATAACATCAAACTGTATTACAGAAATCAGATGTCTACGGCCTATAAAATAGAAAAAAAACATCAAGAAGATTGTTAACAGTAATATCAAGGTTAAGAATCAAATGGGCAAAATTCAACTTATTATATACTATAAAACGATAAAAGTTAACAATCTCCTTATTAAAAACAACAGCTGCCAAAACTCTTCGAATCTAAAGTCAACTAATATAGTTTACGAGTTTAACTGCCCCCATGAAGACTGCAAGCTTCATAATAGCTCAAAATATGTTGTCATGACAATAAATACCCTTTTGAGGCGTTTAACCATGCACCTGCAAAGCGGAGGGCCCCAAAATCATATGGAAAGCGCACATAACATCAACCTAACTAGAGATATTCTGGTTGAAAACACCACAATTAAAAGAAAATAGAGAAATAAAGCTAGACTGAACATCTTAGAAGCCATCTTAATAAACGAAGCAAAGCAGGCCCTCAACGCACAGGCTACGAGCTGGAATCGAACATTAAAGTTGTTTTAAAAATTCCACTCACCAAATTGACTCTTTTCCCTTCACATTACGCTTAAGCGAAGAGGAATAAATATCCCCTAAAAACCGTTTTCGTTTCGATTGTCGCTGAGATCTCGGAGAGTCAACCTTGCCTAATATATCTCGCTCACCTCCTTGTCGGAATCAGGAGGCAAAGAAAAAGGAAGCCAGAATAAACCACCTCTGAGCGCAAATCTGCAGCTTAGTGCCCTGGCGTTTGGGGAAGATTCAACCTCTAGGTGGAAGCAGATCACCTCCACCTCCCTAATAAAAATACCTTTATTTTCCTGAAAATCATCACTCATATGATTTTTTACCCCACCGCACCTTCCGCTGTGACTGATCTGTGAACTTGACTCGCAAAACCCAATAGAGGAGGCGGCACCCCCGACTGGAGTCAGTTGATTCGGGATTCAGTCATCATTAAGTCCGCCATGTTTTCACGCCCTCTGAGGATCCCCTTTAGATTCACACTCACATCATATCATTTCATCACATCCAGAGTCCTGTTCATGAGTTGGTCATCGGCGAGGTCGGGGGACCTCCCCCTTCTCTCCAATCAAGAAGAGTCTATTAACGTAGCAATTCCTTAACACTTACTTACCCTACACACCATGAGCGGTGAGACCGCTCTCCGCCTCACGAACTTAGACAACAAAACATGCACACATGCAATATCCGAGACACTCAAACTCTCCAACACACTCGACACCCCAATCACAAAGATTAGAACCACCCCCACGACACACATTCTCATATTCAGGTCATCTGACGACGCCCTGAAGTTTCCTACAAAAGCAAAAAACAAGCTGGCAGAAAAGCAACATCACACGCTGCTGCCAGACGTGATTACTCGAAGAGACCAGGTACGGATACGCCGCGCCAACCCACTATGGCAAGAGTTCACGGATGAGGAACTCCTAGCCGAACTCAAGTCAGAATACGGCACTGAGGTCATCCGCGAACTACATTACAACCACACCCAAAAATGGGCGGTACTAACCATTGCAGACAGAGAAAACGCAGAAAAAATGATCAACCAGAGAATCAAAGTCCTGAGTACACTCACATATTCCCAAGCAATCGAGTAACAATATAACATAACCCCCAACAATGTATCCACTGCTACAAAGTGGGGCACACAACTAACACATGTTTAGCAGCACAGATCTGCTCAAAATGCAGTGTGAAAGGTCACTTTCACGCTTCTTGCACAAACACAACACTCATGTGCATCAACTGCGGTGGAAATCACACCACAGTAAAGCTTAAGTGTCCATATCTCGCTGAAAATTGGGCTTGGGCCATCTCGGAGATGCGCATACCACAATTTACTTCTCACACACAAACCATGCTTGCTCCCACTCCACCACTCCTCGCGAGATCCTTCGCTGCCACTTGCGGAGCTAAGGATTGCGGGCACCCCATTCCCACCCTATACCCACACATACTACACACGAACACACACACCCTAAACCCAATCGCACATCATTGGCACACATACAACCCGAACATACGCATACTCCGCCCGTAGATACACACGTGCCAACTTCACACATACCACCCACAAACACATACAATACTGACTTCAAGGAAACTGTGCCACTATGCCCTCACGGCTGTCACATGACTGGTCTGGAGGTGACTTTTTCCTCTACGCCAATTTACTGAACCGACTCTTCGAGGTAAATGGAATAGAGCGCATTGTCATTCCGGAGTCAATTTTTAATACCTGCCAGTTCCACCAAAACAGAAGGCCACCCATTCTGGCCACCCCAACAAACAATCCAACACCATGTATCAACACTACACATGGCCACCCACATATCACCCTCCACCTACCCCCTACGGTATCATTCACGACCCCCGCCCCCCCTAACGACCCCCACCCCTCCGTCCTCACCCCTTCACCACCCACTCCGGCTTCCACTTCCTCCTTCTCTGGCCCCCACTCTGCCTCATTCTTCCCCTCTACCCCTAACCACTCCAACCCCTGTTCCATCTTCTGTCCTCACTCCTTCACCACCCGCTCGGCTTCCACTTCCTCCTCCTCTGCCTTTAAACTGACTCCTTCTGCCCCTATACTCCGGACCACTTCAGCCCCTGTTCCCAGAGGAAAACCAACATTCACATCTACTCACACCTCAAATTCCCCCCTTGCACTCCAAATCTCCCTCTTCCCCAAGCAAACACACCCTGCACCTATTCAGAACCCCCAAACCACTCTACTTACTAACCTTACTATGCTCACAAAACGTATATCCCCAGTTCTACACACCCACCAAACACAGAAAACACAAAGCGTGAAAGTCGCTGCGCCCCCACCACCCCATCACTCAGAGAGTGTCAGGGCTTAGGGAGTCGCAAGATACGACACCTACGCTCTCGCCCAGAATAGGTCGCTTGAGCGTAGCACAACTTAACGTACACAGTTGGTGCGGTGTACGCCACACTGTCTCCAACTGGGTACTAAACACACAGCATCAAGACATAATACTCCTGAACTCTACAAGTCTTTATCCTCCTTGCACTAGGCTTGGCATTGCCGGCTATCACACATATCTACAGGCGCTACAATTAGGCTCGGCGATCCTAATAAAACGGCAAATACACTATACTCTCGCAGACACCAGAGACGACTCCTTCATAGCCTGCAAAATAGACACAGACACTGAACCAATCTTAATTGACACACACTACAGACCACCCCGTCTACACTTACACATTGATGTGCCACTCCGGGTGCTATCAAACTATAATCTTCCACTCTTCTTCCTTCGGGACCTAAACGCACATCATCCCACATTTTTATGCAAAACTACAAATAAAGCGGGAACTACCGGGTCCGTGCCTTCAGCATTTTCGCTGTGAACACATTGGCCCGGCCTTCGCCACCTTCTTCGGTCAGCGCGGGGACCTCATCCCAGGACGTAGTCCTCCGTAATGTCCACGCTACAAGACTCTACACACACACATAGCCCTGGATCCCCATGTAGTATCGCACCACATTTCCATATGCCTTCTGATATCTACTTTTCCTATGCTAATCCCCACACCACCCTTATACGAGTACAATAACACGAACTGAGTAGAGTTCTGTAACCATATAACCACATACACACCAAATAACCTCAACCTCCAGGGCACCAGATCCTCACAATTAGACGACCACTGCAAGGCCATCATGGACACCATAGCAACTGCCCGTGACACCTACACACCACGCAAAACATACAAACGCATAAAACACTTCACTCTCTTCCTAAATACACAAAGACTCATTATGATATAAAACAACTACTATGGCAGAGGACCACGACATCGCAATATCACACTCCTTCGTGCCCGCATCCTCCTGTGCGTGCTGCTGGACAGGAACCGTCAGTGGGATGAGGTCATCAACATGGCGGAAGATGCTCTCTGCGCTGACCCCTCCTTCTTCTGGCGGCGCATCAGGAGTATGATGGGAACTGACCCTTCCAAGCCCATAATACTACAAGTAAACAATCAGACACTCACAAACACGAATAATATCCTCGATGCATTCAGATCCCACTGGGACCAAGTACACTCACATAGCCAACCCAAACCACACGCACAAAATTACTTCCAGGTTGTTCAGGAATGATGCAGGCTTCACGCCAATGAGCTGGAGCCGGCCCCCTGATCAAAATGGAGGTGTTCGACAACTCAACCACATTAACTACCCCAGTCACGATCGAGGAAACGAAACACTACATCAAAGTCACTGGTAAACATGCCCCCGGCCCTTCGGGCCTCCCAACCACAATCATTCATCGCCTGCCATAAAACATCTACCGGATATTAACACACTTCTACAATTCATTTCTAGACTCTGGATATTTTCCGAAAATATTCAATGCCTCACACAACATTCTACTCCATAAACAACATAAAGACCCCAAACAACCAAACAGTTACAGACCTATTCTCTCCTAGAGCAACTAGACAAAATACTAGAATGTATAGTGAATAACCGCCTACGGAGCTTTCTGGAAGAAAGAAATTGGTTCTCGCTTTCTCAGTATGGCTTCAGGAGCGGCCGGTCTACCAGCTCGGTGATCAATATCGTTCACGACATCATACAAAAAACACGATAATCTCGACAAAAAACTCTCATTATCAGCAAAGATTTCGAGAAGGCCTTAAACAAAGTGTGGCACGCGGCGCTCCGTTGGAAACTAGCCAACAACATGGAGCTGCCAATTTGCACCAGAAGGCTCCTATCGCACTACCTCACGGATAGGGAATGTTATGAGTACATGCGTTATAATAACACATTATCACGCCTATTCACCCCACGCGCTAGGGTACCACAGTGCAGCGTACTGGCACCCACACTTTTCATAATTTATACAAACGACACTCCACGCCCTTCAGTAAATTTCACACACACACACACACACACACACACTGTCGTACGCAGACGATGAGACCATTCTCGTGTACAGCGTGCCCCCCGACATACTTGCGCGCCGGGTACAAATAATACTGAGTAAAAATACAGAGTACGAGGATATGTCACTCATAACCACTAATCTTCAGAAGACACAGATCACACTATATGGCGCGCAAGACACGCACATGCAAAATATGCAGATACACGATCACATACCCGACCAACATTACCCAGCCCCCATAATACTTACATAAAAATCCACACATAAATACTAGGGGCAACTGTTGACAAGTACTTACACTTTCACACACACCAAAACACCACACAAGCCAAGCCTAAACGAATGAAGAACATACTGAAGAGGTTTTACCCCAGCAGTAAAAAGATGCAGCTATACCTACACAAATACAAATCAGACTAATACTTACATATGCACCAATTAGACTAATGGCCGCAAGCCACTACTTGGCAGAGGAGTGCACAGCGCATACAGAACTCCGCTCTAGAGCACGCCTGTCGCTCTCCTCTGTACAGGAGAATGACGAGACTTCACGACACAAACAAACTCACTCTTCTAAATAGATACACCTTCGCGAGACTAATTAGACAACTGGGGAAACTCGAAAGAGACCCCATTTACAACCACGTATATCACATACAGTATGGTGCTGCTTTAGAATGCAAATTGCCAGCAGAAAGAAACCACCAGCTGGCAGAACCACTATACACCTAGATAGTAGCATCACAGTACATTTTCCTTGATTTTAAAAGACACTGCCACGCCGAATTGTCCCAGATATTAAGCCACGACGTCTCGACGATCTAGGCAAGTCACCGATCTAGCAAGATATACACCCTCCCGAACCGATTTTTCAATCTCGCCAGTCCAACACCACACTATCACATAATATCGACATATACTCCGCACCGGTGTATAGCCACCAGCCTTTAATCTCCTCATATGCCCTCTTGAGTTAATTTGCGAACAGTTCCTCTTCGACCTCATGGATATACACAGGAATCCCTCTCCTTTTTTTATTTATACTACTTTGTTTGCTTGCTTTCTTTTCATTCGACTGATAATATTGTTTGTGTCAAATATTCCTCTTGTATGTACTGTTCTCGCAAAAGGCTTTGTACATACTAAAATTTATTCTTCTCTCTTTTCCACTCTCTCACTATAAGCCATACTGACTAGTAGACAGACAATGAGGACAACGATGGCAAAATGACGGGTGAAACCTTACGGATAAGTTTAAAGACTCTCCCCTAGAAGTCTAAACCTGACCGTGGGGAAGTCTTTGCTAAGGTTTACGGGAAGCTAAGCATAGCACTTGTCAGGCTCACAGACCCTTCATTCAGGTACACAGCGATATGCCAGAAAGAAGCATATGCAGAGGTTCTTGCCTCGTCAAAAGCAACCCAGATGTTTAGCAAAATTAATCTGGCTCCCAACCCTATCCCCCCCCCCCAAAAAAAAAAGGATCTCACAGAATCATAATTTGTAGACACTCAGATCCATGGGTGGGACACCACACAATCAACGAAATTGCCGAGGAGATCGAGCGCAACCACAATTGGGTGAAGGTATCCGAGGTAATTAAGTTTAAAGAATACACCCATGTATTCAAAGTCATTTTTCAGAACACGGGCATGGCACAAAGGGCAAAAGAACTCGGCCTTTTGCTCTTTCGCGTAAGGGTATGTCCAGAGAAGATGGAGAGGGAAGAGTTTACGGAAATATAAACTTACTTCAGATGCTACAAATACATCCAGCATACCACGAAGTCATGTCCGCAAACCCATGACCTTTGATCGATATGTGGTCAAACTGGCCACGTATGGAGAGATTGTATGAGCAATACACGCAAATGTGTGAACTGCAACGGCGAGTGTGAGGTCAGAGCAATGTCGTGCCCAGTAAAGAAAGAAGCGATAAGGAAGAAGCAACAAGAAATGAAAGAACAAGAGGAAGCCAGGTCCAATAGGACCTATGCCAAAGTTGCTAAGGCAGTGATCAGTGAAAACGCACCCCAAAAGACATACTTAAAAGTGGAGAACGAGCAGTCGACGAAGATCATGTGCTGCGTGTATTATGCGCACATCGCAAACCTCAACAACTCAGGATCCTTTAGGAGAGAGATGAACCACATGCTAGTAAAGAACGGTATGCAAGATATGTGGTTCCCAAAGAACCCACCCTTCTAAAGACGTACTAAAGATAAAAATCCAACCTCCCCAAGCAGCCCCCCCCCCCGAGAAGACAACCTACAAACCACCAAACAACCAACTGAATAGACTCCCCAACCAGTAATAGAGAAGAAGAGAACAACAACAATAATTAACCATCCCTCCCAACAAGCACCCTGCAGCAGAAAATCTCCCAACAGGTAGAGGGTGAGGTCCATCTCAACCTCCAGAGACTCCAAACATACCTACTACGGCAGGAAGATAAACTAAAGATCTACACCACGGCTCACAACCCATTCCCAATGTTATAACAGACAGAACTATCAGTGAGGGCGTCACAACAGGTACTTACAAAAGGGAATATGACGGAGACATGTCGGAGAAGGTGGTTAAAGAAGCCCTCCTCCTTGGGATAGTCCGATTGAACCAAGAAGCTATCGCCAGGATCACAAACGCTGAATTTAACAAGAAAAGATTCGGAAAAACTAGATCCCCACAACCTAGCCCCTCCCCCATAAAGAAGCACGACATAAGGAACAACTAAACAATAGACAACATTGACAGACTGACAAAAGACTTAATGATTGTAGAGATGAATGCAGACGGATGAACACAAAACAAATGTCTTACGGTAACACAAATAGACAGTGCGACCTTAACGTTGTTTTAATCCCCGAACATAGGAACATGGAGTTGACACAGTGTACAACAGGATGAAGATCTTCACATACAGCGTCATTGCGAAGAATCACAGCTTGGAGCGTTACAATGGCGCTGCCCTCGCAGTAAAAAATGAGATACTATTTAAAGAACTCCTTTCTATGGACGAATCCTATCTGACCATTGAAGTTCAAACCAACTTGGGACCCCTAGTGGTGCCTACAGGGTACCAACCCCCAAGAAGAGATTACCTGCCGTTGCACAATTTTCTTTAACTTAATGCACACGGAAGAACAGTCTTGTTTGTCGCAGACCTCAATGCCAGATGCAAGGAATCCGGATACACCGGTCGTCATAATAAGAAGGGAAAGAATCTGAATACCCTTTTAAGAAGGAATACCGTAGTCCGAGCTGGGCCCGACTCCCTCACGTACATCACCGATCAGTATGCAACCAAATCCGATATCATCCTAACCAATCGAGATTTCCCCTATAACTATTACATACAACCTGGACCCTTGATACCAAGCGATCACATCGCTACATTAATTAGAATATCCTCCAGCCCTATTCAGATCTCCGTCAAGGAGAGGAAATGCTATTCCAGAACAAACTGGGAGGAGTACGGAACTCTTCTTAGTGAATACACTCCGCAACCAATTGAAGAAGCCACACTGGAAGAAATTGACCAGGAGCTAGCCACTTTAAGGAAGAAAGAGTGATTGCTAACAGAGTTCATGAATTCAGGGAGGATAACAACCACCACAATCAACATCGACTTGGAAAAAGTGCTTGCTAACAGAGTCCACGAATTCATGGAGGATAACAACCTCCACAATCAACATCAACATGAAAAAAGTGCTTGCTAACAGAGTCCACGAATTCATGGAGGATAACAACCTCCACAATCTACATCAACACGGATTCAGAAGAGGGAAAGGGACTGACACGGCGCTGGATACCATCACCGAAAAGCTGGCAAAGATTGCTAGCCCCAAAAGGTACGCTGACCTGGTGCTCAGAGACGTCAAAACGGCATTTGACAAGGTATGGAGGACTGGACTACAGTACAAAATACTAAGACTAGGATTGAACCTTAGACTGAAAAAAATACTTTGTGACTACATAACAGACAGGAAGGCATACATACAGATTAAAGACTACCAAGGACCAGACTTCGGGCTGTCTGCAGGCGTACCGAAAGGAGAGTGTCTAAGCCCACTCCTGTACAACATCTACACCCTTGACCTCCCGAATCCGGTTAGTGAAAACTAGCTGTACGTCCAATTCGCAGACGACATATCCCAGAGTATTATTGCCCCCTTCAGAAACCCCGACTACCTAGCAAAATTAACAGCAAATAAAATCAACCATGTCAACAGATATGAAAGAAGGTGGAAAATCGCCACTAACACCCAGAAATTCAGGATGATACCGCTCTTCCGTAGGAAACTGGGTCGCATCGAAACAGATAAAGCGCGCATTCCCTACAGCACAGAGGGGACTGCGCTTGGGCTAAAGATAGGTAAGAGTGGGTATGGTTACCATGTTGCTCAAACAACAGCACGAGCGAAGGCTGATCTTAAAAAGTTATATTTCCTATATTTTCACCTTTTCTCTCTCCATCTTTAACTTCATTATGTCCAACGTTCAATTTCTTTTCTTTCAACATGATTCAAGCTCCACCATACTTCATCGGTAAAGGAGGAAAGAATACCTAAAGACGCTCCGAAGATGATCGAATAGATCGAAAGCTCAGCAATTTAAGTTTGTTTTTTTACCAAACGCATTCTTTAAAAAGAGATATGAACATATGACAAGTTATGTACCATCTACAAGATGGGCAGGTTAATGCATCCATCAGTGAGGATGTGTCTTATGGTCCGATGAGTCCGCGTTCTAGTTGTTCTCGACTCCAGGCAACGTTTGACTACGCAGGGGGCCAGAGGAGCGGCAGAATCGAGAGTGCATAGTGCCAACAGTAAAGCATGGTGGCTGCTCTGTAATGGTTGGGGGCTGCATGTCAAGTTCAGTGGTGGGTCGTCTCACCGTTTGAGATGATACCAGAAATTCAAAGAAGTACCAAACTGTCCTGAAAGATTTCATGCTGCCCTCAGTCCGAGACCTCTCCAGAAATGCACATAAAGATATTTTCCAGCATGACAATGTCCCATGCCATAAGTTTCCGTTTACCTTACAGTGTTTGCGGGACAAGTATATCCCGGTGATTAACTGCCTACCTCAGTGTCCGGATATGAATTCACTATAAAACTTAAGGTAGCACCAAAAACAGGCCATAAGACGTCTTCAGCCACAATGCAATGAACAACTGAGGGAGGTCATCACCAAGGAGTGTGCCAGCATCATAGGGTGTGATGCTGGCCCACTCTCCGTTCAGACATGTCTCAAAGAATATATGCTCTCATCGCTGTCTAGAGACTCTCGAAATGCTGCTGAGATTCATGTATCAGTTTGGTGTTGCTGTAATTTACACAGAACTCCATCTGCTTATCACTAATTCTATAATTTAAGAAGGGTTTTTTATTTATTATTTGAAAAATAACTTCATCTTAGTTTGGTTATGGCTTATGTTTTTTTTTATCAAAGTTATTTCTAATAATTCTTTTATAATATCAAAATACAAAATGGTGAAGTTCAGAAATAAATCTAAGTATCGAAATTTTGTGAAATTTTTAAACTCAAAGAATTACAAATGGTGAAGTTCAGAAAATTTATTTTTATATATTTTCTATAACTATATTTTAGCAACGTGATATTTTTAAAGGGGGGAAATTTAGTTTAGAGTTCTTTTTAAAATGATTATAATTGGCAAAGTTCAGAAAATTTTTAAAAATTTAACCATGGCTGCTTTTTTTTAGATATTAAATTTGAATTTTAGTAGCGAAGCGCAAGCTCCCCCCGTAGGGATGAGTGGCGAAGCCATTACCTAGTATGTTATATTTTCCCGATGATACGTGTTTTCACAAAATTCGGGGGCGTTTTCATTATTGTTGATTGTTTGGGGGATATATAACTTATTGTGATGAATTTGCAAAGTAGTACTTGGTTAATTTTGTACTTACGACTAGAGATTCTTGATAAATTGTGATTATACTGAATACAAAACTTAACGGGAAGACCAGATGAAATGAATTACGCTGAATATGAGCGGCGCTGGACATCAATGCACAGTCAATAAATACATTTCCGTGACCTAAGTGTTATAACTTTTTTACATACATGAAATATATCATTTATTAACAGATGGCTCACTATAACAGGAAGTCATTTTGGAACGATGTGAGAAGATTGAGGAACCAGGTTAAGAACAGCTGCATGAATATCAAGGACAAGAAAGATGAGGTCAAAAGTCAATGGTGAGAATACTTTGATGAGTTGTATCGTGAAGGTTGGAAGATGATGTAAGGGTAAATATGATTAACTTCGTGGGAGTAAGTCATGTGCTGTATCGAGGTATGGAAGAAATAAGTATGCAAGAGGTTGTTGGTAATATGAAAAGGAGAAGGCAGCATGACTAGTTTATATAGTCGCGAATATGCATAAGTGGTTGAAGTTGCGTTACAAAAATGGTATCGTAGCTGTGTTGTAAGGCCTTTGAAAGTGGAAGAGTGCCTGAGGATTGTAATCTTCCAGTATTAATGCCGTTGTATAAAGAAAAGAGGAGAAAGATGAATTCGTGCACTACAGGGGAATAAATATGTGGTATAGATCTTCTGATCATGTAAACGATAATATATACTATTCTTATAAGGGCTACAGGCAAAACGAATTTGCACTCGCATACTCGCTCACACACTTACATATTCACACGAATATACACTTACACACCTCTCACGGTCACCAAGGCTCTGGGAAACGCCACAACTGTACCGACAAACATCAAAACAGGTGCAATCATTGACACCGAGCTGAAGACAGGAAAGATGTGGACTTTATTTACTGCCAGATGGCTGTGAAACGCAAAATTGTATTCTCGAAATTTGAGATAAAGATTTTCCCTATCCCCGTGCACACACAAATAAACATCCTGTAGAGTAATCTCGGCCCAAAACGTGTCATTGTTCAACAGCAGGCCACGCCCACGGGTTTTCGACATATTAAATAGAGCTCGCAGGAAAGCCAAGTGAGTCAGGAACCAAGAGAGAGTAAAAGATAGTCAGTCGGTCAGATAGTCAGGTAGTCAGAAGGATAGTCGGAAATAGGTTTGTACATTACTAGGCTTGTTTCAAATAGCCACAAGTTCAATAAAATTCTTACTGCCTGCGCCTACGAGTCCTCCGCCCAATAAAGAGTTTTTTTTAATCCGCCTTCCAAGAGTACTTTCCCTAAGAGTAATCCAACCGGTCCTCTTGCTCAGCCTACTTCAGTAAAACCAAGCAAGAGTATAATCTCCCCCACAATTGGAGTCAGTCCAAGGTCAGCGCCCGTAAACCGAATTTATCGTGTCGATTTCCACCAGTAAACTGGTACTAAACATCTTATAGGGCAACTGTCAGCCTATAACCAGCGACTTCCAACGTACCATTACTTACTAACCTATAGATCAGGTACCATTACTAAGGGACCATCCGACTCACCATACTATATTTACTATCCCCTGTTTTTCGGTGAGCGCTCTGGGCCATGATTTGAATCCACATTCTGAACGAAGAAATATTACCAATTTTAAGTTTTAGAGATATATTTTTTTAGACCGCTACAAAGTACCCCGCCATAAAATAATCTCCCGATAATTCGCATATATATAAAATTCCTACACCTTAAAATGCACTCACCTCTTGACCATCCACACAGCCTGTGTTGCAATATAAGAGCGTCCACGAGACGTGGGTGAAGAACAAGATGGAACCTCAACTGTGACAGACACAAACAAGCAACTATTGACACACAACACGGAACGGAACCACGCCAATTTTCTGGCATGTGAGCGAGATAACTGAACCGGTAGTGTCTACATAGGTTTGCAGGAGACCCCTCACTGTGCGTTGGCTTGGCATTAAAGTTGAAGTGGTCAACAGGAATGATTAATAAGGCTCCTGAAAAGGGAACTATCACTCCTCTACTTATTTAACCCCTCTACCATAACAATTTACTGTACGGTAATGTGCTTAAATCACCTGCCAAACTCTCTTCGACTTCCGTCCAAAAAAACAAGTCCTTTTATATATTAAGGAATTATGCTGCAAGTCATAGAGACTTCTCTCTCGCAAGTACACTATGCATTCTTTTCGGGGAGTTTCCACCATACCCTCCGCCTCTTTCACACTGACCAACGTTTTACTTACAACCATTATTCCTTCCCTGTCTCTGCGTGCTTCTTAATCTGTTGCAGAGATTGTGCTTCTTGATCACCCATACATCACTTTCCGATAGATTCTAGGCGATCTAGTGGCAGTGCTTAATCTCTATTTCTCATATGCACCCCCTCCCATTCTCATGATGGTCATCTTTTCTAAGAATTAGCTCTCCTCTGTGTGGCAGACACCGGGCTTTTTGATCACATAAACGCTATTTCAGCAGCCGCTAGCTGAGATAGAGTACTCGTTCTTCCACTTTCCAAAAGTTTCATTGCGAGGTGGTAGCATTGGTTTAATCGTTGCTTCTCATCTATACCTATCCACCTCTCATTCCGATAATTCGTTCCTAACACCTTTGAAATTCTTCTTGATTCATTATCTCTAGAGCCTTCTCTCAAATTGAGTGTATTTACCGACTGCCAGATTATCCGTCAGACAGTTTCCCTAACAACTTTGGTGAATGTATAAGCCAGGCCTCTTCCAATTTTAACACTTAACCTTGATTATCTTCCGTAACTTCAGGATCCCTCATCATACTCACTTATATATCCAACTTTTGGAAATATTTGAGTTTTACTCACTTTCATAACTTATATCGTTTCCCTGTTATATACATGCAAATATATTTAATATTGTTGTCTCGTCAATCCCAATCATAATTTCAATATAACTGACTGCCCGATGGCAATTTCTGACTACTTTCTTGTCCAGTTCTTTTTCGATGGTCTACTTTACCCAACCCTCATTTAACTCGCATATCTTTACACCCATGCGCTTTCTTTACCGCACCCTCTTCTCGTCGTCTGCCTGCTTCTTTGTTCTCCGATGTTATTCGGAGAGCTTAAAAGTGCAGGTGTTTTCCTGTGAGAAGCGTCTTAGTACTTCGCGTTTTCGCGGTTCTGAAACTGCTGCTGTCTCCCCCATAGTCAGTTGCTTGATATAGTCCGTCCTCGTTCCTTGGATTCATTAACGCCTCCCTGTCATCTGGAGTGATCTAATTCGATTTCAAAAAGGTTTCTGTTCGCCAAATTCTAAATGAGACTTGTCTTGGCCCAAACGACCCGGCATATAACCACGCAATCTCTCATCTTTCGTTCTTTTCTAAAGTTCTTGAAATCTAGTTTAAGCATAAGCTCTTGATCACATGTCTTCCAACAACATTAATATCTTCCAATGAGGTTTCAAGGTTAGTCACAGCACTGAATCTGCTATCTCAAGTGTAACTGTCTATACGGTCTGGTTATCAATGTGATTTATCTTCGGTTAATAAATCAGCCTAGATAGCGTTTCGAAAACCATACCCATAAATTTTGTTTGGTCAAAGATGTCTGCCGTTAGCTTTAGGCCTAAAGGCGAAAGCGAAATAAATTTTGGAATAATGACTTGGGTGTTAAGAAAGACAATTACACAAATATAAATATATTTAGAAAATCCAACGAATGTACAAAGATAAGTAGGTTAAGTAAATATGGTGAATAATATGGTGAAACAATATAGTGAATAATAGAGTAAATAATATTATAGCAATATAGAGTATAATAAAGTATCTTTGATATAGTAAATAATATTGAGTTGTAAGTAATATAGTGTAGTAATTTAGAGTATTTTAAAGTATCTATAATAGACTGTGAATTGGGAGCTGCAATGAGAAGCAAATATAATTAGAACTTACTCTCGTATGCAAAGAATTGTGAAAGAAAATGGAATTAACTAAGTAAATGAATAATTGTAGAAGGAATGGTTACCAACCTTTATACGAAGAGAGCAGACAGTCGAGTGGGCAGAGAGCGTGCTCTTTTGATAGAGCTGGGAACGTGTGTTTGTTTGTTTGTGTGTGAAATTTAAGAGATGTTGTTTGGAACAGTATACGTTAATTGAATTGGCAAGTAAAATAAATGAATTAATTAATTATTAAGTTTAACATAAATGATTTAATTTACAAAAGTTGAAGTAAATTAATTGAAAGTTTAAATTGATAAAGTTAAGTAAAATGAATGATTAAATTAACAAGGTTAAAGGATTGCATGAATTATTTAAATGACAAAAGAATTGAATTTTATACATAATAAATGATGATATATATATATATATTAAAGTTCCCCAGGAGTTTTTTATTATAGGAATACCCAGAGGCATTGCTATACTGTCCACCTGCATCAAGTGTGTGATGCTGATCATCTTCAAATTCTAATACTTCCTGCGCTCGCAGCCACTGATGCCGTCGATCACACTGTCATTTTTCATTGTTTTCTCTAACTTTTGCGGGCTCTGGAGCCGAGCACTAGTTTTTTCACACTTACCTAGCATTCTGCACTCAATCGGTTCATATCAAGTTTGATGTATCTAGGACAGCAAATATACGTTTTGGTGCGCTGCTAGGCTTGGTTTTTGGTCTATTCCTTTTTCTTATCTATTTCTTTCATTTGATATTCTTATGCGTCGCCTTGGTTTATCATTCCATTTTTATGCTGATAACACGAAAGAGTACCTATCTTTTCCTCCTGCCTTGTTTACTGAACTATCAGAAAACTTCTATCCACGTACGGCATCATAACTGAATGGCTCTCGAACAACTTTCTTAAACTCAATCATGACAAAACCGAGATGACGCTGGTGGACACACCTTAAAATAATAATTTGAATTATTATCAGTACACCCTTAATATTCAGAAGCGAAAACCAACAATTGTATCTCTGTCGGGAAGTTTGTAAAGAGAGATCTGTAAAGAAAATGGGACTATACAGTGAGGATGGATAAAAGATAAATAGCCACAGATCCTCCTCCGGGACTCGCGAGTGAAAAGGCACGAATTTTAATGAAACTTTTAGCACAAGGAATTGCGATATCGTGTTTCTAAAGAGTCCCAAAGATCTACAAATAGAGCTTTCCCCTAGGCCCTCGTGTTTCCTTTAAGGGAGCTCCAACGTTCGGCTTCTCCTATTGGAGTAGTTTAGCCCCCCCCTTCCTAAGTGTAGCTTCTACCCAGAGGTTGAACACCGCCATTGACTTCATGGACAAGCTAAAGGGATTGACACTGCTGGAGGAAGTATTCCTGCCATTTGACTTCCTACCTCTGTTTACGTTTATTGTACTGTGTTTTGCAAGATATACTGTTGCCCTTGCCACGGGAGGTGACGAACATTTTTCTCATAATAAAAAGCGCAATAAAAATGAGTACCTACTGCTCACTGACTTCTGTCGCGACTCAACCGTTTTTTTGTACGACAATAACATCTCACACAAAAAAAGCACGCCAATGGGGTAACCTATTTCTGTCATCATCGTCGAACTCGCCAAGCAAAGTTTTGAGAGGATTTCACTCACCAGTCTCCTTACCCCCACTGTGTGGTTGAGGTATGTCAATGACACATTTGTGATTCTCTAAAAGAGAGAGGTGCCTAACTTTCACCGCATATATCAACTTTATCCTTTCTGAGATACCATTTACGATAGAGATGGAACAGGACGCCAAGTTACCTTCTGCATATGGCAGTGTACAGGAAAAAGACTCCCAGGATCAGGATTTTGGATTTTGACAGTGTTTATCCAACCAATCACAATAAAAGTACGGTTGCAAGAATATTTAACACAGCTAAAACACACCGTAGCAATAATCTCTGGCGTGTTGATAAAGAGAAACACCTACAAGCTATAATTTCATCCAGCAATCATCCCAACCCGTTTGTAGACTCAACAAGGCAAACACGAGCTCGCAGCAACCATGGGACACATTACAAGAGGGTCACACTACTTTACATACCAAGACATTTGAGATAACGACCCGACTCCTTCCTCCACACAATAATGATGTCGTACACAAATAAAACAACGTGCTACGAAACCAACTCACCAAAGTGAAGGATAAGCTAAATGAGTATGATCAGGCTGGAGTCGTGTATGAAAGGGAAAGCGGCGAGTGTCCAGTCAAGTACATCGGACACACAGAAAAACAACTCCGGACAAAGATCGAGTAATATCAGTCACGTAGAAGAACGACCACATCTCAGCAATTGCATCACACCAGAACCACGAATGACATGAGATTAATTTGTGGGATGCCGAGGTTTTGAGACGATAACCAAACAAAAAGGGGTGCTACTTTGGTATGCGATCTCAGTGGTGGTGTGATCTCAAGAGGGTAGATTCTACTTTGTTATGGAATCTCAACATTTCTAAAAGTTTTTTTTGCATATTTAAGGTAAATAAAATATCACAAAAAACTAAATGATTTATTTATCGATTAATATAATAAATATCAGATAAAAAAGCAAGAAAATAGTCATTAGCCGATTTCCTCATTCGTTGCCAGCAAAAATAATCAAGATGTGATTGGAAAGTCTTTGCATTGACGCCTCTCATTTTTATAGTATTAAAATTTTGGAATCCAACCTTGTTCTTTCAATAGCCTGAGTATGAGCTCTAGTAGCTGGTTCCATATAATTTACTTTATGATTAGCGGTTTGGTGAATGTAATTCAACCGATTTAAGTCTGAATACGTGCGCCATTCATCCGAGTGAATGACTGAATTTTCCTCAAATTCTCTCTGAATTATGGGCTACTCTATTTCTCTTCTCGACATAAAAAATGTCTGTAGTCATTGTCCTTTCTGCAGTCCAGATACCCATGCGTCTTCCATGGTTTCTGTTGTTTTGCACTTCGGCCTCACTATCGGTTGAATCTGGTGCCTGACCTACCTGCAGCATCCGTTATCGATTTTAGTTCCGATGTCCAGCAAATCTCCACTTCATCTATTTGAACTGGCTCTTGTGCCCTTTAACCATTCATTCCAAGATTTCTTACAGAAACTATTTGTGAGCAAATTTCACGACATAAATTAAACCAATCACAGATAGCTTCAGTGTCTCGACGAGTCAATTCGTGCACCAATTTCATATGACAAATCAGTGAAATGGAAAAATACGTTTCCTGAACGAATAGAACGATAAGTTTTGCACCTTCTATTCTTGCAACGGAGAGCTGGTATGAATTCCCCTTTTCTATTTTTTTCTTCAGACATCTTACATTTCTTCGCCGCAACTAAAACAAGGCGCAAGGTCTTCTTCATCCAATAGACCATTTCTTCTCATAAAAGCAACTGCTCTCATCTCATCAGCAATTTCTTGGTAAAAATTCTTAGCTAACATCATACTTCTTTGTTTCTCACAAAAAGGTAGTCACTTTAAATACGCTGCACATCTATTCTCAAAGTGTCCAGGAAAGCGACTAATTTACATGCGAAAAATGTCTGGTTTAAATACATGATTGGGATCACAAATACAATGCAGTATCAAATAGATTAAGATAAGGGTGGTATAAATAGTACACACATACTATATATGGTAAAAAAAATTATTAGAACTCATTGGTAATTAAGATAAGTGTGGTATAAATTTTACGATTAGGCGAGAGGATGGTATAAATTTTCCGATTAGACGAGATCACAGTTATTAAGTGAGATCGCATACCAAAGTAGTATCCAAAAAGGATATAGAATTCCTCAAATCCTGGTTTCTTGACGACCATATCATTATAAAGCACATAGAGATTTTCGACCACCACATCAGCATTAAATAATATATTTATCCCATTACATCATCATCCATATCTATTTTGCACTTTTTGTTTTGTCTTTTATTAAATTTGTTTTATTTAATATGCATCCCACCTTTATAACTTACTCCAAATTATTTGATCACTTCATGGTGATTCACAACTATACCTTTACCCATGCCATTGTTTGTGAAAGAAGGTGTTTCATGACGGGAGCTACATTAACCCAATGTCTGGGTATAAATATGCTCCGTTCGCCACTCAAAAACCATTGATCATTGGATCATATGTGATTCTTCATTCTCCACACAACCGTTAACTAACATGTTTCTGGAGGCAAGGAGATCAGAAAATTTGACTCCAGAAAAAAATTAACAAGTAGAGGACCTTCCTTCGAGCAACAGCTCCACACCATTCTGGCCTGAAGTGGTACAAATCGGCTTCGGGTATTTATTTAAACATTGTTCTGGTAAGGCTAAAAACCTCGCGGTTTGTCACATTACAGAAGATGTTTGGAAGATAAAGCGAAGAAGGAGCTGGTAAAAATAGGATTAAAAGCAATGGCCCAACCGGAAATCGCCCAACAGATACGATTATCTATCAAAAGAGATCCAAAATTTAGCGATAACACCAGTTGTGAGAAGTTCAAGAATTAAATTAAACAGAAACAAACGTGGTTAAAAAGTTTCGAAGATTGACAATTAGACAAAAACCAAAGCCTTGTCAAAATAACTTTCGCATCCACTGAAATGGCTATGAAAGCAAAAACACAAAGGCTTCTTTGGTTTCTGCCTGCGAATCTCCCCGGAAAAAATAGAAACAGAAGAATATGTACCTCTAAATGTTACGCTGTCAAGAGCCACAAACTGCCCCATTGACTGCCCCTACGCTTAAAAAGTATGTTCGGAATCGAAATGTTGTGCCATTCTTGGAATGAGTGACGCAGGACCTCAAAAATGTACGAAATGAGAAAGTGAGTACTACGTATTATCAATGATATACTCGGCAAGAAAGGAGGCAATAAAGGGAAGGAAGGATAAACTGAAAAACGAAAATGAAAAATAATGACATGCAAATATCACGAAAACAAATACCAACAAGAACCAGTGGTTCAACAATTGTGTTCGGAAAAGAGAGGAAGCAGAGCATGACCTTCGTTATGTACGTATATTTTGCCAACATCGCAAATCCTGCAAAGTCTGCTGATGTGCTGAATCTATTATTAGAAAATAACGGTCCTAAATTAGATTATGATTTACCCCAGTTCATCGTCCAAAGATATTATACAATTATCATTTAAAGAAGAACAAGAAATATGAGAAAAGATAGAAGAAGATGAACTCGAAGACAGACCAAAACCTGCACACAAAAATTGAATATCGGACTACCCTAACAGAGCAGAAAAAGAGAAGAAGGAAAATCAGAACCCACAACTGCCGCAAGTAAAAGAAGCGGGTAATAAACTGGTCTGAAATTCAAAAGATGTTGGCCAGGAAGAGGACTCCATCTCTCAACAAAGACACCCTCTTTCCGATCATCAAGAACACGACACTACTAGAAATAAAAGTTTCATATATGATGGCTGGAAATTGGAATAAATGCATTTGCCTCACCAAAGTACAAATTTCCCACCAATAAAAAAAGGCCTCAAAATATCTATTGGCCTAATAAACAACAGGTTCAAATGGCTTGTCGACTCACATTACAAGAGAGGG